>CM070875.1:48530242-48762742 GCA_036365515.1 Torymus aiolomorphi | reverse complement strand
ACATAATTAACAGGTTAAGCTGTGTAATTTTATATGAAATTTCTATTTGTTATCAAAACAGTAAGATAACATAATTATAGATTTTTAACAACGCAATTTTTAAACATTTTTCTAATTTTGATTTTACTATATACTAACTTCTCTAGATCATGACAAGAAATTGTAAGTTTTGACAGCTTTTATGTAACAGTTTTTGTTATTCATTGTTTTAGTTTTTTTATTGGTATTTAAATTATATCTATATCCTTTGTATTTAAGAGTTCTATTGGAAATCAATTCTTTGTACGATAAGCAAAAATTGTCTATTTTATGTATATTTGGCGTTTAAAATCGTTTTTATAGATTTAACTCGTCAGGTATTTATTTTACATGAAAACCTTGAATGGGAAAAAGTTTTGTTTAACTGTTATCTATAACTTATGTATTGAATATTTTTGTGTAAAATTAAATACTGTCAAGTTACAGTCGAAAATCGTCCATTTAATGTGTATTTTTTTGCGTTTAAAATAGTTTTTATAAGTCTAACTCGTCAGGAGTTGATTTTACAAAAAAATATTAAATCGGAAAAAGTTTTGTTTCAATATTATCTACAACTTTTATATTTAACATTTTTGTATAAAATCAAATCCTGAGAAGTTATAGCCGAAAATCATTCATTTTTGACCATTTTTTGCCGTTTTTCGCAGTTATCTTGGCAAATATTTCTCGTACAAAAAAGTGTTCAACGTAAAAAAGGTGTATTTTAATTAGTTTTAGTAGATAGACCTGTACATATTAGCTTAACATTAATTTTTCTAGACATAAGGGTTACAAATCGATTTTTTGCAATTTTCCTTTGTGCTGGCATTTTGAAAATTTTCTATCGATCGTTCTCGCTAGAGAACCAGAACTTAGGTGTAAAAAGACGAGTATTCTCCCGGAATCCCGAAGGAATCGGTCGAAAATTCATTGAGATAATTGAGTAACATGCGTACATTCGGGCGTAAAGACATACATACATAACAGAAAACGCTTTAAACGCACTCATTCTGAGTGGAAAATGGTTTTACACATTAAATTTTCAGTATTTGAATTCTTACAATTTTCACTCTGGTGAAATTATAAGGCTCTCTCGAGTAGCGGTCGTGCCTAAAAAAGAAACAAAATATAGATACAGTGCATCTGTAAAAATGATTTTCCATTTATATAATTAAAAATAATAGTTGAAAAATTGGTAATCTCTTACTATTCCTAATTTTCAATAATTAAAAAAAAAATATTCAATTAAGTTTTGTAACGGAACTTGAAAGCAATCAACTAATTATGCCAGCAATTATCGGTTATAATGTTTGAGTTTGTTTTGAGACCACAAATCTTCAAGTATAATAAACGTTAGATTATACAATCGATCAACGATTTAATGGCCAAGATTATCGATTAATCGATTCATCAATCAGGTACAGTATGCTCAACATAAGGGTGGAAGTACATAAGTGTTCCGTGCTCTGCTCCATGCTCTGCACCATCTGCGCTGTGGTATCAGTATTCCGCTGATTGGTTGATTCCTTTAGGTAACGTTAGAGATTTTAAGAATTAACCAATCAGCCGAATGTTGATACCAAGGCGCAGATGGCGCAGAGCACGGAGCATGGCACGGAACACTTATGTACTTAGGAGCAAAGAGGTACACCCAATGGTAAAAATATCTTTGAAAATTGGAACTCCAGCTTTTGGAAGGTTCTAAAGGTTAGGTTAGATAAATATCGAAGAGCAGGGTTGTACCCTCGTTTAGGGTTAACCTAACCTTTATAACGTTCCAACTTCCATTTAAATTTTCGAAGTAATTTTTACCGTTGGGTATACAACGACACAGATACACGAATAACATGGATTAGTATATCTATATATAGAGTAACAGTGAGGAACAAAGCCATTTGTACAGTTATATTTACGGTAGAGCAGAATGCATTGTATTTTGACCTTTCATCTCCCAAAAATTAATTACTTTCAAGTTTCAACAGTTTCAAGTTCAGTTTTCATGAGTCGCAGATCAAAGAGGAAACCAAGAGTGATTGTTGCGATCGTACTACGAAGCTGACCATAGACCATGGAGCAGAGCCAAGATAAGCTTTTCCGATCAGATCAAGAGAACAGATCATATTGCATGTCAGCTGTTACATGTCAACAGATAACCATAATATGGAAGTTCACTGTACTCTCTACTACTGCAATTCTCAGATAAGTTTCTTTTGTCATATATATTTGAATAATTTTTAATTTGCAAATTATGTGGTACTTTGTAAAATCTTTTTTATTTATTCGAGGTTACAAGAAGCTGAAGGTTTTCATGGCATGAGAGCTTGAGAGCTTATTACAAATTTATAAGTTAGAAAGAACTGTAACTGTACTCGTAAGTAAATAACAATTCTGATTTTCTACTAACTGTAGGAGTTAATATCAGATCTGGTATGTGATTTTTCATCGAAAATAACACATTTAGTGGCTGCGTCTTACTTTTCTTGTCAGTAAATGAATGTTTAGTAATACCTTAATTAAAGTAATGGACCTCAACGAACGAGATATTAGGCAAAATACTTTATTTATGCCGACGTTTCGAGAGTGAATGTTACTCTCCTCTTCAGGGCATATAAAGTTAAATTCTAGCGTTTGGTATCGTTAAGGTCGATACCAAACGGTAGAATTTAACTTTATATGCCCTGAAGAGGAGAGTAACATTCTCTCTCGAAACGTCGGCATAAATAAAGTATTTTGCCTAATATCTCGTTCGTTGAGGTCCATTACTTTAACTAATACATTACTACGAACGTCTCTCCAAATTTAGTAATACCTGTTAAATTATGGTATTAACTACACGGAGAAAAATTTGATTTGGAAAATTACCATTAATCTTGTCAAAGCGAAGATATACTCTGATTCTGACGCTTTTTACTACTATTATAGGATTTTCTACCATTGTAATGTATTCCTTTTACAACTTTCATTTTAAATATTACAAGTGTCGAGATAACTTTCTACTATATTTATATAACAAAAAATATACATATTGTAATATACTATTAAAAGTATCTTCTTTTTTTATAAAAAATATGAAACATTACTATATTTTATGGCAAAAACTGCGAAGACTTGATATTCGAATGCAGGAGTTACAAAAATTTTGATATTTAATTCTAAGTTTTACAATGATTTATGGTAAAAATTATGATGTGTGAAATGCGCATGCGCGCGGCGAACGCCCGCAGTCTGCTGCTCTGTCTTACCGACGTCCCCAATTTTCAGGTTATCTAGATCTCACACCATATGTTTTGCAACACAAAACTGGTCGGATATAATAAATTCCTATTTATTTTTACTTTTATAAATACATTATCAATTGTTAATTTTCCTTTACGTTAATTATAATGCCATATATTAATTGAAATTCAACAACGCGTCTAACTCAAATCTGCCATACATCTAGCGATACCGAATGTACAAGTTCCAAAAATTTTTAGCCTAATGTTGTTATGGGTAAGTGGTTAGAGCGTCTGACTGCTGTTCCAAGGGTCGAGGGATCGAATCCGGCCTCCGTCGAAAAAAAATTTTTAATTTTCTTTATTCTTTACTTTAATTTATTTCTTGTATTTCTTGTATTAATAATATATGTGTGCAACCTTGAAATATATATATAGAATATCACGAATAACCACAATAACGGAAATGAAAATTAAATTTTTAAAATTTTTAACTCGAAAAATATTCTCTATACGAGTTGATATAAAATTTACCATATTAAATTGGAAACATTAATAGGAAATTTGTCAGTCTCCGTTTTACTATGAAAAATTGTAATTTTTCCTATAGAAATTTGTAAATTTTGCTACACGATTTCTCTCCGTGTAATAAAAGCTGTATTGACATCTAACAAAAATATTGTCATTTATGTTATGTTGTGTTTTGTGCCAATAATCTTGGTACAATTTTAATAAAAATTAATTGTTGTCTCAGGAGCAAGATTTATTGTTTTACTTGGCTTTGTTTGCAGTCAGATTTTAAGAATATTCAATAAATATCTTTATTTATCGGCCCTTATAACAATAAGGCTTACTTCCAAGACTATAATAGACGGTTAGAATTGTAATTAAACCGAGATCATTGGCAAGAGCTACAATTTAAGTGTCCAAATGTGGCAATGTAACATAACTGAGAATATTTTATTAGAAATTTTAATGGTGTTTACAACATTATACATAAAAATATGATTCGAGATGAAAAATTATTGGTTTTTTATAAAGTCATCTTTTTTTAGTGACAAAAACCAAAAACTGAGTGTATTTAACAAGTCTTACACCTCTACATTTCTACACTATTTGCTTATGATTGTATAAAGTGTCTTATTATAAATAGAAATATTTGAAAAAATTAGCCAAGAAGTACCGTAACCAATTTAATGCAGACATAAAGATTTTACAATATTTAGGCTGCATTGTGACTGGTTTATAGAACGACTTGATGAATTTTTATACGTCTTAGCTTAAATTATATCTATTTTAGGAGTAAATAAGTTTGAGTAAGTATCCATACGCGTAACATTAAGTAAATATTATAAAATATCTTGAAATTATATGATTTTAAGCTTCAGTGAAACTATCGGACCAACTGCTTCATATTTAATAATATTTAATAAAACCTTTGATGTTTACAGACATTATTTAATAACTCAATAGCATTATATTTAATACATAAGAAAAATTAATATTTTATATGTATATGCATAAATTAAGTATATTTAATATTGTGGATATCAGAATAAAATTTGAAAAATAAGTCTAAGGAAATATCAACAATAATTTTATGGCTGGTCGATATACTTGATCATTTCAAATAACTGATTTCTGCATTAAAAATTATATGTTTTCTTGTAATATTAGTAATGTAATTTACCATTTCACCAATATTAGGTAACAATAATACTAAAAGTATTGCTGGAAAGAAAAAGTGATGGATGGACATGAAGGTATATGCATAAAAATCACATTTTTCATGAAATTGATGATATTATAATTTTTTTTGGAAAAATGAGAGTTTAGTCCATTCCAGGAGAGTTAGGATAATATTTGTACATATTCTAGCTATACTCCTGATTTTTTGTGGAGCTGAGTCGATGAGCGCTCCTTATGAAAACTCAATTTTTAACATTTAAATGGTCCCATCATAATGATAAAGTATCGCTGGACCTATGTCACCTGAATTTTCTCAAAATATAGATTTTTTATGATAAAAAGGTCCTCTTATGATTTTTTTGTAGAATGCAACTATTATGAGTAAAATGAGTTTGAAAATTGCTAAAAACCATGAAAATTCATGAAATGTGCTACTTTGATGTTTTGTAGCTCCGAAAATAATTGGAAAAAAATCTAAAAAAATTCAGGGTAGTTCAAAATATAGTGTAGAATGCATAGAAAAAGTTGTTTTCGCAGAAGTGAAAAAAAATTTTTCATCTGCGATATGACCGAGAACCGACCACACACACACACACACACACACACACACACACACACACACACACACACACACACACACACACACACACATACACACACACACACACGCACACGCACACACACACACACAAATTCTCAGTTTCCACCACTTTCAATGTAATGTATACCTATATACATGTCTATGGGTAAATAGATATACATTACCTATGAAAGTGGTGGAAACTTTGAGAATTTTTTCTGAGAAAACTATTAGTCGAACGTAAAAATATGTAAGGACCTTTTTTACTCAGAATGAGCCAAAGAATGCGAATATTTTTTTTCAGGTCGAAAAAATCAATTTAACAATCAATTTTATCCAATTGTTTATAAAAATTGTTAATAACAATTGTCCTTTGCATTTTTTCGCTGGCCACCTACGAAATTTGGATTCAGGGGCTCAAAATACATAAGAAAAACCTAGGTGGCCGGTGGGGCATGCAATCAGCCACGAAACCTGGGATGGCACCTAGACTAGTGCGCTTCGAAGCAGCTTGTATTGTGCATTCGTTGATTGTATCAGATCAATAAATTAAGGGGGTGCTGTACTCATGTACTCTGTTTTACCGATAGAACACGGTAAATTCTATATTATTTAAATAAATATATCGAATTACGTCTTATAAGGAGATAATTGCCCTGCGCAACGTAATAATCTAACATCCTACGCAGTTTTGAGCCGAAATACCAACGGCACCCTAAAAAATTTTTCGAACGAAATTTCGGTTATTTTTGTTCGAAAAATTTTTTAGAGTGCCGTGGATATTCCGGCTCAGAACTGCGTAGGATGGTAAATTATTACGTTGCGCAGGGTAACTATCTCCTTATAAGGTGAAATTCGATATATTTATTTTGATAGTATATAATTCACCGTGTTCCGTCGATAAAACAGAGTAATGTGTACAACACCCTCTTAATTTCATATCAGCTTGAGTTTTGTGACGAGGAGCACGCTTAACAGCGGTGCCTTCGTCGTGTCACATTCCTCGGTACCTACGTTGGCCGTTGGCCAAAGCCCGTGTAGGGTAAATGTACCTATTACTGCGGTACATTGATTTTTCTCACCTTTTTTCCACTGTTACTATTTACGTCTTGACTTTTAAATTTTGGGAAAAGGGTAAAATGATAAAATAGCATTTCATAAATATGTAAAAAAGTATTACAACCATTAAAAATAAATCTAACAATAAAATAATTAATAATTACGTAAAAGTGATATTTTGTACGTTATTCGGCGGATGGATTTGGCGCTTGTCCCTACCACGGCGGGCCGTATGTCCCTATCACTGCGGGGTAATATGAAGGCGAGTAAATTAAAAGTTAGGTTACTTGATTAAATCACTTTTTTTTAATTTACATAAATAGGAATTTAAATAAAATATGAAATAAATAATATTATAAATTATTACAAAACAATATTAATTATAAATTTGCCAACTCGTCAACCTTTTCAGTTTTGATTTTTTTAGCTAAAGTAGCATCATTTTCGTGTTCAAGTTTTCTTTTAATTAACATTATTTCTTTGGTTTTTAATTCTTCGAGATCATCACTAGTTTTTGAATAATCTTTTTGCTTATCAAGTTCTTTTTCCTTTTTTATCTTGATCGTTTCCATTTTTTTTAATCGCTCTGCTTGTTTTTTTTATCTTTTCTTGTTCTTTTAACAGTTTAGCTTCTTCTCTTTTGATTTTTTCATTTTGTTTTCTTTCTACATCTTCTTCTTTTTTTATTTTATTCAATTTTTGCTTTTCTAATCTTCCCTTTTTTCTTAATTCTTTCTCTTGTTATATTCTTTGCTTGATCTCTTCATCTTTGATTTTAATTTTTTCCATTTATCACTTGATAAAATTGAAGGCAGAACTGGCTTTTTTTGGTATTTTTATCGGTAGGCCAAATATTGAATGGATTAGGGAGAAATAATATCAGCTAGTGGTTTCCCTTTTACATGATTCTAAGGTTCACTAACTGTTATAACTGAATCGCTTGAATTCTTTGAATTACCTAATTCAGTGTTAAATAACTCAATTGCCAAAGAGTCTTGAGCGTATTCATTTTTAGAGGTCAAGTTTTCTATCATCGAAGCATCAAAAGGTAGAAATACTTTTCCATCTGCCCCAAATGTTTGTGACTCTGCGTTGAATCCTGCCTGAATCTGTGATACAATGGTGGGTGATAAATTCAATACTGGTATATCCTCACTCCATGAATTTGAATAATATCAAGAATACTATCAATAGAAAATGAAATACTAGGTTTCTTGTGTACTGGAAATTTAGTCGATGAAAAAGTTGTATAAATAAATTTAGTCTCTTGTCTCTCTTTAACAATGCATACATCAGTTACGCAACATTCATCCAAATAACCATCATCCAAATTACTGACATTCGATTCAACCTGAGACATTAATCTCATGGGTAGCTAATGATTTATAATGTATAAGTGTTGGAAGTATGTGCGCTTTCCGCGTGTGTGTGTGTGCGAGTGTCTGTGTGTGTGAGTGGAGGGAGCGCCCTCCCCTCCGCACTGCGTGCGGCTGTCTCCGCGAGCGCCACTTCTCACTGAGCGCTGGACTAGGAAGGACGTGCGAGAGACAGAGAGAAAGACCTATGTTAATAAACCCTAGTTAAAGTAAAGTGTGTGCGACCAGTTTATTCACCTCATCCTCACCAAACAGCCAACAGGTTATGGGCCCAGCACGCTTCCACTGCGCCGAGCCAGGAGGCCCAGGAGGCGGCAACATGTAAAGGTATGAGAGTGTTAATAACTGAGTCGCGAGGAAAGGTCCTTGTTCGCGAGTGACAAAAACAATGACTACTACCGCGCCCTGCGTGAAGAGTCGTGTTCGGGATAAGAAAACTGTCGAGAGTTTAAGGAATAAGATTCATATCGAACGCGGCGAAAGTATACGTGAAGTTTGGCGAAAAATTAAATGAAAATGTCGAACGCGAGAGAAAGTAACAGTTAAAGTTTTATTTACAACTTGTACGAGTCGGGAATTTTTGTATTGCTAGATGTTGTGTATATATATAAAAGAGATGCGAAAAATAAAAGCAAGCGAAGGTCGGAAGTTATACTCAAAAACGTAAAATCGAAAACTAAAACATATAGAATAAGAATAATTCGGAAGTTAAAAGTGAATTATCAAACTGTCTAAAGTTCGTGGAATTACAAATCACGGTATATTGTTTGTGTCGGCCGAGCGTGTTCGTACAAGAATTTTCGGTTGAATATACCGGTAACAGGAAGTGGACGCACTTCTCGGAACCGGCGCGTGGCGAGCGATGAGTACTCGCCGGCATGTCAACACAGGCACGGTCGCGAGGGGAGGGAGCATGCGTGGCTGTGTCTGATCAACATGGTCGCGCGCCGGCTTCCCGCGCGAACATCGGAGGGAGCGAGAGACATAACGAACAGGCGCGCGCAAGCGCAAAAGGGGCCGCGAGTCAAAGCGGGAGGCGCGTGCAAGCGTGAAGTGGCCGTGAGCCACGGCGGCAAGCGTGCGCGAGTGTATAGCGGCCGCGAGAGACGAAACGACAGGCGCGCAATACATTCACACCATGTCTTGCGCCGATACAAGCTGACGCGAGACGCTGTGCGTCGCGGAAGCTGCAGACGCTGCAAACATGGAAATGTGAAAAGGTGCCTTATGTAAACGGAAAAGAAAGATAGCGAACGGCGCGAATGGTATATATATATATATATATACACATATAAATACATATACATAAGCATGCATACATTGAAACATTAAAATCGAAAACTGACTGCGCAGTCTAACAAATAAATTAAAAATCGAACATGCATAAAAAAATTAATGTTCTCAAACAATCTACCGATAATTATAATATACATATACATCTGGACAATTAATCTGATTAAATATATATCCCAAAATAGATGAAACTGCCCTACTCCTTTTTCTGAAGACTCAAGAGGTCATTCATGAGTTTCCAATAAAACACGCGGACGAGCGAATGTGGGTGGAAGTAACCGAAAAGGATATAGTCTTTGTAGCAGAAACAGGAGTAACATATAAACTTGCAAAACACTTTATAACTGAAGAGGAAGATAAGTTACTGAAGGACGCCATAGGCGATGGAAAAGAAAAATTGTTTTTGCCCTATTGTAGTGATAGCGAGTTAGAGTATGCCAAATTAAAAGCGAAAGAGCGTGATGAAGAGAGAGCGAAAGAGCGTGACAAAGAGGAAGCGAAAGAGCGTGATGAAGCGAAAGCGGAAGAGCGTGAAGAAGAAAAGGAGAAAGACCGTAAGGAAGAAAATGCGAAGGATCCAGATGAACATGTAAAACCGAGTGGCAGTAAAGTACAGCAGGTGTATCCTGAGTGCAAGCAACTCGCGGGATATCTTGCTGCTCACTGTCCACTAAAATTGGCAGACAAAATAGCGAAAATAGTGGCAGCGAAAGAAAAAAATAAAACTAGCGGAAGACAACGCTTCAGCAAATGAAAGCCAGAACGAGAAAATTATCAAACAACTGGCAGAAATTCAACGCCAGATGTCGGAAATGGACAAGCGAATGAAGCGAATGGAGGCAAACCAAAAGAAGCTGGCCGACAAGGTTGAGGAAAACCACAACCAAGTCCTTGAGTACGCGGATAAGGAGCTGAACGTTATATGGAACGAACTGAGTAAACAGGTGGGAAATAATGTTTCTAACGATAATGAGGGATACGTATTAAATAAACAAGCATGTTTTAATTCCACACAAATGACCTCCGAAAATATTAATAAAACAGATGTAATTCAGATAATTAAAGACGAATTGCGAAAGTTAAATAGAACGAACGATTCGAATAACGGAAGTATTCTTGATGTATCAAGAGAGATAAGAGAAACTTTAAAATCCGAATTATCACAAAAGGGATCTATCCTTAAAAGAGACTATAAATTAACTAAACAGACAAAGTTTGAATACTTCTTTGATTTCTTTACTTCAGAATTAAGAGCGAATGATCTTTTGTATGTGATTGATGATTCGGTTAAAGCGAATGATAATCTAAGCGAATCAGTAAAAGAATAGTACATTTCGACACGGGTGGGGAAGTCGATTATTTAGCTAGTGTGACTTTTTGCACGAGCGAAGCGAGTTTCGAACGGTATTTATAAAGTTGTGATTTTGAGGTTAGAGTGGTATAAAAACATAAATTTAGAGTACGTGACATATTGATAAATCACTTAGACAGTGAATATCATGCGAAAGTAATAGATATTAAAGATCCAATTCAAGTATTGAAAAAGATTAAAGAAATTCAAATAACTGAAGTTAACATAACGTCTTCGACGCTCAGAAGACAGTTATATAACATGCATTATAAGCCAGAAAAAAAAAAAAGCAAACGAATTTATTGATAAATTTGAAGAAGTTGTCCGTAATTACAATAATCTTTCGGGAATTCAAACTTTGTCTGCCGAAGAAATTCGTGATGCATTTTATAATGCTGTAGTCGGATCAAACAATAAAATACAAAGTGTTGACTTCGTGATGAGAAGTACAACAGATAAACCCCTCAGTTTTGATCAAACAAAAATGCTTGTATTACAGATTGAGAGCGTAAGAAACCAAGCGAAAGAAGCGAAGGGACAAACAACCGCAATGGTAGCAAATCTTGAGGTGAATCCCTCTTCTACCAAGTGTTTTAACTGCGACGACTTCGGGCACATAGGAAGGAATTGCCCACATACTGGTACAGGTCTCAGAGTTTGCTTTGAGTGCAAGCAGCTCACAAAACACATTGCTGCCCAATGTCCCCAAAGACTGGCGAAGGAAGGTCGCAAGAACTCGCAACAAAGGTACGAAAATAGAGTTTTTCATAACTACAATAGAAATAGAAGCGAAAGTAGAGGCACTAAGCGAAAGAATGATAGGCAATACGATAATAACGCTAAAAGACATAGACCAAATAACTTCAAGAGCACCTGTAATAGCGATAGGCAAGATCGATATAATACGAACAGAGGAAGGAATGGAAGATCGAATAGAAGCAGAGGCGGACGAGGTAGAGGAGGCCAGAGACCGAAAAATTCCAATGATAACAACAACAAAGAAAATGGTGAGTACTCATTAGCAACGCATAAAGGAATAAAGCGTAAGTTAGAACTAGAGAAAAGTAGTGCTCTTAATGTCACGAATATAGATAGAAAAGAAAATGAAAATGTTTTACTGGCCGAATTTTTGGCGGATACAGGTGCTACAGAGCACTTGACAAATTCGAAACTTATATTTAAAACTTTTAATAAATAGGCGAAAGAAATTAAATGCGCAAACAAAAATGAGTACGCTAATTTAAGATCGGAGGGAGAAGGTCAAGTTCAGGGTTATTCGGAAATAGACAAATTAATTAACTTGGAAAATGTTATATGTGCTGAGAATTTGCCCGATAATTTACTGTCATGGCGAAAGTTTGCAGATCAGGGTTTAAGTATTTATTTAGATAATAAGAAAATTGATATTTATGATCCAGTGTCGAATGAATCATTTATATCAGGTATATATATAAGCGACCGTATTGGATAATAGAATTGAAAGTAAACGACGGAAATAGCGAAAGAGATAAATCAAATGGTAAAATTATAGCATATGGGACTACCAGGCGTATGAAAAATCAGATAAATACAGAAACTATGAAAGAAAACGAAAGAAATGACAAAAGTGAAAATAAGACCGTGAGTAAGAATAATAAAAATGTTGCAAACGCTGATTTTGAAAATACTGTGTCAAACAGAAAATTGAATGATGTAAGTGAAATTGAGATAAGCGAACGAAAAGAAAACCATGATAATTTCACTGAAACCCAGAACGAACCTTCTGCCTACAGCAAGGCTATGCTGTGGCACGCAAGATTGGGTCATGCTTCTCTGAACTATTTAAAGACAATGCAGCGAAAGTATCCTCACATTGAAGATTTAAGGGAAACAGTCTTTGATGATGCCATTCTTGATTGTGAAGTATGTATAATCTCAAAGATTAATCGATTACCGTTTAAACAAACACGACTTAGAGCGTCAGAGCCCTTACAAATTATACACTCGGATACAATGGGAATGATAAGTCCAGTCACTTATCCAAAGAGATACAAGTATATTTCGGTTTTTGTTGACGACTATTCTTGCCTTGCCATGGCATATCCTATGAACACAAAAGATGAAACTGCGTTCTGTTTCGAATCTTTTATAAAAAGCGGTCGAAATATGTTAGGGAAAGATGCGAAGGTACGAGTATGTTTATTTAAGATCTGATCAAGGGACAGAGTTTACTGGTAGTAAGATGGTGAAAGTTTTAAGTAACTTGGGTGCAGAGTTACAACTTGCCTGTCCCGATACACCTCAGCACAATGGAGTAGCAGAAAGGTTTAATCAGACGATACAAAATAAAGTGCGAACGTTGATAAATGACTCTGGATTACCCGAAAATATGTGGGATTTAGCTCTAGGAGCAGCCGTATACGCTTACAACAGAACTCCACATACGTCTATAGATATGCAAATTCCTATTTAAGTGTTCAAGCCTGACTATAAGACTGACTTATGCAGATAAAACGCTTTGGATGTTTGGCGTACATGAAAATACAGCGAAAGACTGGACCAAAATTCAGATCCATAGGAAAGCGAATGATTCTAGTTGGTTATAAAACCACTGGTTACGTCCTGTTCAGTCCACATGAAGGAAAACTGTACGAAAGCAGGGATGTTAGATTTAATGAGAAATTGGTATTTGTCAATAAATACAAGGCTAAGGAACTTGAACACTGGGAAAAGGTTGAAACTGAAATAGATTCAGATACCCTAAAGAGGAAGATTGGAAGGTGGTTGATCGAATGCTTCGATATTTGAAGGGTACAAAGACTCACAGCATTAATTACTATGGAGACGGTAATGACATGCAAGGATATTCTGACGCAAGTTTTGGTGACTGTAAAGGAGCCAAGACTACAAGCGGCTACGTAATAAAATTGTTTAATGATACGATTACTTGGCGAACGAAGAAGCAAAATTACGTTGCTCTGTCTACCTGTCAGGCAAAATACGTAGCAATGAGCGATTGTTGTCAGGAAATAATGTCAATTCATAATTGTCTTAAAAGGGTTCTAGATTGGGATTTTACTCCCGTTGTACTATGGTGCGATAATAAAGCGGCAGAAGCGAGTGCTAAAACGAACGGTGGTAGTAAGCTCAGACATATGACTGATATTAAAGAGCACTATGTACGAGAATGCGTAGAGCGAAAGCTGGTGAAAGTAAACTGGTTAGCGTCAAAGCGACAGATTGCGGATGTATTAACAAAACCTATATCATTTGATCTACATACTAATTTGATTAAACTAATTATGAATTTTTAATTATATGTTTCAGGCAATAAACCATGAATCTCCATAGATTCCACGAGATAGAAAATCTAAATATTTATTTTTGTACTTTAGATTATATATAAATAAGAGTATTTGTAAAGCGAACGCCTAAAGCGCGGGAGGGAGTGTTGGAAGTATGCGCGCTTCCCGCGTGTGTGTGTGTGTGTGCGAGTGTCTGTGTGTGTGAGTGGAGGGAGCGCCCTCCCCTCCGCACTGCGTGCGGCTGTCTCCGCGAGCGCCACTTCTCACTGAGCGCTGGACTAGGAAGGACGTGCGAGAGACAGAGAGAAAGACCTATATTAATAAACCCTAGTTAAAGTAAAGTGTGTGCGACCAGTTTATTCATCTCATCCTCACCAAACATCCAACAATAAGTGATATTTTTGTATTTTAGCAATAAATTGCATTTTAATTTTATTTTAAATAGAATATAAAAATCAGCATTAATTATATATTTAATTAAAGCAAAAATATAAAATTCATAAAATTAAATTATATCCGTACATTTTTGTTCAAATTGAATGTAGTTGTATCTAGCATTTCTACACTATCAATAATGCATATTACTTCTTCCTAAAAATATACATCAAAATTAAATTGAAAATGTCATTAAACTAATCAAGTAGTAATTATGAATACTTTATAATATATACGTACATTAATATTAGGTATAATATTCTCAACTGAGGCACACGTAGAATTAGTTGCAGTATAACCAGAGAATATAGAATACTCTCTTAAGTATAGAAGGCCGGATCGGCCGTTTTCGTGAAGCCGACCAAGCGTTAGTTACACCCTCCATGAGGCAGGCGGCGCTACGGGCGAACTCCGCGCGCAGTTCAAAATGAAGCACACCAAATTTACCACAAATGTATTAATAAAGACATTTAAGTATTATGAGATTTATAAATAATATAAATATAATATTAAATTACTCATCTATAACTTAATATTATAAAAATAACTTATTAACATTATTAAGAAATACATTATGGCATGTATATAACTAAAAATAATTATTGAAAATAAAAGTTATTATTAGTTTTTATTTATTTGTACTCTACATGTTATTATTTAATGCAAAAATTTTAGTGTGTGTGTGTGTGTGCGTGTGTGTGCGTGTATGTGTGTGGGTATAAAATGTAGATATGTTATTTTTTATATCACTCGTAACAGTCGTAACACTATGCGCATTTGATTATTTAATGATTTATTACTTTAAATTTTTATTTAATTAGTTTAACTGGTATTTTAATGTATTTTAGTAATTTTACTAAGTATGTACAAACATAACTGGTGGAATGATGTTTGTAGCGCGGGCGCGGGAAGGGGAATGCGCGGAAACCGCACTTTGTTTTGTTTTCATCTCGCACGCGGGTCAGTTCGCGCTTCGCGCAGTGTCAGTTCGCACTTAATTGCTCTTGTCAATTATTTTTGCATTAAAAGTAGTTCTTTTTAGTAAAAGTTAAGTGTTACGTAAAAAACATCGCGTACTTAGTCCATCGATGTGAGAGTAGCACCAAAAGCAAAAATGTCGAAGCTCGGGTGTGCCTACAAATCATGTACAAACACAAAGTACAAGCTGCCTGATCTGACATTTCACAGATTTCCAACACATGACGAAGACCTGTAAGTTATGATTCAACTTTACATTGATTTTTATGACAAGTTTTTAAGGTTGTACTGGCCATGAGATTATATTAAAAACAAAATTTTAGGCAGCTTAGAACTATTTTATTGATGTAATAACACGATGTGTGTTATTGTATGATTTTATCCCTCGGTTATTGTGATTATATTGATGTGAGAATTCGTCAATCTTCCCGAGGCAGAAGCTATAAGAAATAAAAAACTTACAACACGTGTGTACGCTTATAACGTTTCGGTGAACAATGTCACCGTTATCAGAACTTTACAAAGTTAATTTTCTCACAATGCAATTTTGGTCGATTTTCTCCCCCATCGCCTGAATATGGGGAGGAGGAGAATTTCAATAGTCTCTCTTACATTGGTTTCAGAATTCGTTCTTTTTTAATTTTGGTAAGTTCTGATGAAAGTGACATTGTTCGCGGAAACGTCATAAGCATACACACGTTGTAAGTTTTTTATTTCTTATACCTTCTGTCTCCGTAAGATCGACAAATTCACACATCAATATAGAACTATTTTCATCTTATAGCCTGTATATCCTCAATGAAAATAAAAATTAAAGTAATTATTTATATCAATCGTTCAAAAAATAACTAATACATTACGAAAAATAACGTAAAACGATAATGACAAAAGAAATAAATGAAAATTTAATTTTGTTTCAAAGTTTGCAATGCCGACATTATTTACTTTAAAATGGTGTGTATTTTCATATGTAAGTAAAATTATTAAAAAATGGTCAATTTATATTAGAAATTAAACAGGTACAGGTAAAAAAGTTTTATATATAATGTTTGGTAAAATAATAATTTACATGGTTTTTTGTGCATGCAAACTTAATTTAATTATAATATTAATTAATATTGATTCCTTTTTACAACGGTTGCACAGCCTATGGAAAACGAATTTCGGTAATGAAATATCCCTTCTACATCCTTTTGCAAGTTATAATCTTCATCGCTTTTCGATGCTTTCTCTGGCTGTTTTTACGTTTCTATAGAATAATATTTTATAGTAATCGAAAGTTGATAAGCAAGTTTTATTTCAAGTTATGTTTGCGTTTTTTATTTCTGCAGAATAACAAATACTTACAAAATTATTCAGTAAAAAAAAGGTTATAAAAAATAACCTATTTTTAAGATTCAGATTTCTTATAGTACGCGATAAATGATGTATAATATATCGTTAATATATTTATATCAACTAGAAATTCTGTTTAGACATGTTTTCCGAAGGTTGTCTTTTCTTATTAATTAATTAATAATATTATCTGCTTTATATTTTTATTATGAAATGCTGAAAAATATATTTAATATAGATAGTTGGTTGATAGTTGATTGGTCATTTTAGTAGTAGGGTAATGAAGTGCGTAAAATGAAACTTTTTTTTACAATAATTTAATTTTATGAGCACTATAGTTTATATTATGTAACAAAGGGTGAAAGTAGGAGGATTTTTACCACGGGTGATTACTGCCCTTGTGAAAAATCTACATTCGTCCCGTGTTGCATACAGTATTTTGTTCCACTCTCGACTGTGGCTACTTTTTTACTTTCGAAAATGGGATTGGCCTAGTCTCGGCGTTTTTCTTTTATAAAATTAATACTATTATATAAAAAAAAATTTCGAAAAAGAATATTTTAATTTCTCCCCCGGTAATTTTACTTTAGCCCCACAAATTTTTCTTTCGCTCCGCAAATTTAACTTTCGCCTGAGGTTTTCGGGAAATATATTCTACTTTTGCCCCAATTTTCAGGGTCAAAAAGTGACCATATTGGTCGAGTGTAGAATCAAGTGTGTTTCATACCTATAACTGCACGCATTTTATAAATTGGTATTTCATGCATGCTGTATTTATTATATTTTTGTGGGTTTTTTTTTCATAGTTTAGACAAATGGAAGCGGTGTTCAGGTAACGAAAATTCCACTACAGAGCAGTTGAAGAATAAGCGTCTGTGCAGTAAGCATTTTTTAGATACAGATTTTGTAATTTATGGTGCTAAAAAAAAGTTGTTAAAAAAGGTGGCTGTCCAGTTGATATCAATGGCCTTGTTTATTCTGATGTATCTAATTTTCAAATTGATTGTACTTTAATTAATATAAATACAGTTAATGATTTACCAAATTCCACCGATCACATTAGTTTAAGCAATGCCTTTGATGATGCATGTAATTCAAACGTACAAAGTATCGACTATTCAGATAAATTGGTAGATGAAAATGCACAATTAATTGAAACTAATAGAAAACTATTAAAAATAAATGAAGACCTTCGCAAGAAAAATAAATTGTTAATGCAAAAAATACGACGCCACCGTAAAACTAAACCATTAACTCGAGACGAAGTATTAAAAGGTGCTCAACAATATTTAAATGAAAATTCATTACTTTTCCTAAAAATGCAATTGAGGCACCAAAACAAAAAACGACGGTGGAACGAAGATGAAAAATACTTTTCGCTAAGCTTGTATTATAAATCACCAAAGGCGTACAAATTTTTAAGAAAAGAAAAAAAAAAGTTTACCGTGTTTAACTGTTATCAAAGAATGGATTAATGAATTAACCTTAAGTCCAGGAATAAATCCCGATTTGTTTGAATTAATTAAAACTAAAGCTGATGCAATGGATAAATAATTTAGAATACAATGAAAAGGAAGATTACATTGAGGGATTTACTGATTTAGGAGAATCGGATCGAAGTGATGAACGCGCAAATGAAGTATTAGTTATGATGTTGTCAGGCTTATCATACAATTGGAAACAGGCGGTATATTTTGCGTTTTCTAGAGGCACGGTAAGAGGGGATAAATTGGCACCTATTATTCTTCAAGTAATTGATGCAGTAGAGGAAACTGGCTTAAAAATTAGATTCATGGTTTGCGATCAAGGGGCATCTAATCAAAGAGCTATTTTACAACTTAAAATCACCGATCATAATCCGTTTATTGATAGATTCAATCGCAAAATTTTTTTTTGCTATGATGTACCTCATCTCATAAAATGTTGGAGAAATAATTTAATTAATAATGACTTTGAAGATGAAAATGGAACGATTTCGTGGAGCACGATTCGGGAATTACGCGATTTAGAATGTACTAAAAGTTCTAGAGCAGCACCAAAATTAACAGATCGTCATATCAACCCGAACAATTTCCAAAAAATGAATGTTAAATTAGCGGTGCAAGTTTTTAGTGGATCGGTGGGGCAAGCAATGATGACAGGTTCCGAAACTAATGAATTAACTAATCCTAATTGTATTATAACTGCTAACTTCGTTTGGAACATGAATAATATTTTTGATTGTTTAAACGCACGTCATCCTAATGACCCAAATCCTTTACGCCGTGGTTTATCTAATAAACAACCTAAGATTGAACAAACTTTACGCAAATTGCTTCCGTGGGTTAAAAATATACAAATGTTTGATGGGAAAAAAATGAAATATCCAGATTGCTTCGTTAATTTAGTTTTATCAATTGAAAGTATCTTAATGTTCTGGGAAGAGTTGCAAAAAGAAAAACGATTTTATTTGTTAACTGGTAAATTAAATCAAGATCCGATCGAAAATTTTTTCGCGTTGATGAGATCATTGTCCGGATTTAATAACAATCCCACTGCAATGCAATTTAGGAAAAATTTTCAACACGGCACCAGTAACAACGCTGCTTTTTCCTCCGGCGGGAGCCAATTGTAAACCAGATGAATGTATAAATTTATTGTCTAACATAGAATCTAGTAAAAAAGATAAACAACGACTAATGAACACCGAGGAAAAAGCACACCAAGTAAACGCACGATTAGAAGAGTGGGCAAAAAACGAATATTTTAATAACGACATTGATCTCGAAGAAGAAAACGTTGATTGCATTCAAGACGATAATTTGATTGATGACGATACCACTTTAGAAAAATGCGCCATGAAATATGTCGCGGGTTACCTAATACATAAATGTTTAAATAAATTTGTATGTGACACATGTAAAGAGACTTTGACTCGTGGTAATCAAAATATTCAAAACAAGACCGATCTATTAATTTTTTGGAAAGCTTATCGCGTGCCGGAAAAAGATTTAGGAAACTTAAAAGTACCATCAGATGAGTTTTATTCCATAATTAAAATTGCGTATGAAGTTTTTGAAAGAGAATTCAAACTCCATTATACAGAAAAAAATATAGGTTTATTATTAATTGAGTACATTAAAAAAGTAATAGTCTCAACGTTTGAAGAATTCTGGATTTGTGAAGAATGTAAAGAACATCGGCATTATATTCTAAAAGTTTTTGTTAGATTACATATATTTTACTTTTTAAAATGGATATCTAAAGATTACCGCGATTCTGGTACTAAAAGAAGTTCGGGTTCAGTTCCTAATAAACCGTGTGCTAAATTACAAAAATTACAAAAATAAATACATAAATAAAAAGTTGATTTTGTAAATTAAATTGTTGCTTTGGCTATTAAATCCATTTAATGTACATACGTATATTGTTTTTCGTAATAGTTCATTTTATTTGAATAGTTCATTAAATTACGATTTTAATTTTAATTTGTTATTTGCATACTATTTTACTGGTGGCGGGACTCTGGCGAGCGAGAGTGCATAGAATATATTAATTTTTATATAGCAACTGTTTGACTGGTGGTGGGCTTCTAGTGTGTGTGTGTGTGTATTGTACATATTGTATAATATTGTATATATTGTATATGTGTATATATTGTATATATTTATGTTTGTTTATTTATTTATTTATTTATTTGCACAGAAAAACTAAATAAAAAAATAGATATTATTCGTTGATACTTGCATGTTCATCATTAAATTCTCCTGTTTTTATATATAAAAATAAAAAACAAAAAAAATTCTCCTGTTTGGTGTTGGTATCCTTATAACCTTATCCCCTACACTCCTGATGGAAAAAAACTGCCACCTTCCCGTTGGTTTCCGTCGAGTAATGCCGAATAACACTTTTATTTTCTACATTTACAATTTATTGCAATGGTATTTTTAATGTTAAAATAAATTATTCAAATTTTATGGAACATGTATTTATATTTTCAGTATAAAATTTGTTACTGGCATTAGCTGAGTGCAGGATCTTATAATAACATTTAATTTTTTATTGTTCATCAATCTTTATTATTTTATTACTTATGGTTCAATAATCTTTATTATTTTATTACTTATTGTTCAACAATCTTTATTATTTTATTACTTATTGTACTTTCAGTGACTCAATTTCAAGCGTGTCTTGATCTCAATTTTGAACTGCGCGCGGAGTTCGCCCGTAGCGCCGCCTGCCTCATGGAGGGTGTAACTAACGCTTGGTCGGCTTCACGAAAACGGCCGATCCGGCCTTCTATACTTAAGAGAGTATTCTATATTCTCTGGTATAACAGCTTTTTAAAATACTACTATTTTTATCACATTTGTCATCAGGATCATCAGCACGCTGAAGAGAGAATAGGTTCTCAGTTGAAGAGTTATCTTTTTCCATTTCTTCATCAAAATCAGTCGAAGGAATTTCATTGCTAATATCTAGATTCTATAAGAACAAACAAATTTTATTTTTATAGGTTATATTATTATTTGATATTTCATTAACTTGGGATACTTACATCACTTTTATTATATTCAGCTATTCGCCCATGAACTAGAGATGACAAATCATACCATAAATTGAAGAGACTTCTATTTTCTTCAACACCAGCCCAGTTGCAAGTCACATAACTAAATATAGACAGTTTGTTTAACCCTATTCTCTCTTCGAGGCATTCCAAAGCAATTACATCACTTTCTCTTATCGTACTGGGTGTAACTTTCTCACTTGTATCTGTACGATTAATTCTTGAAAACACTTTTCCATAATCTAAGGCATTTTGATCAAAAGGATGTAGTCCGCAAGTGGAAAAACCATATTTTAAGCACTGTTGCACATTCATATTTTTTAATGTCGTCTCCAAAACACTGGCAAATTGTAACTTCTGGATGCTCAAGAAATGGTTTTTTCTGCAGTAGTCTGTTGCAGCATTTGTCCAAGCGCATTTGAAAGGCTTGAAGAAAACCACATCAAAGGGTTGAAGTATATGTGTGGCATTTGCCTTTAGTGCAATTAAAACAATCTTCTTTTCTCTACAAAACACACTTAATAAAAAACTCATGTGAGACGTATGTCCAGCCATGTCCAAATTATTGAAAATGTAGTATTATTTTCTACAAGCCAAGGGTGAAACACATTACTTATGTATTCATAAAAATTTTTTGCATTTTGTGTGTGTGTGTGTGTGTGTCTGTGTGTGTGTGTGTGTGTGTGCGCGCGTGTGCGTGTGCGTGTGTATCCGTATACGTTGATATCTTATGATCTACTCGATCGAGTTTAACCAGAGAGGTATCATTTTTTTGCATTTTGCTTTCACAGTTGGGGTCAACAGTCTATTTTTGTCAATTTCGATTTTCCTTTTTTTATAGCGATTTTTGAATTTTCAAAATTTTTATTTTCGTATTTTTAAATATTTAGAACTAATATTCTTAATATTATATATTACGAATGCACTTTATACACCATAAAATTCTCTACAATTTAAAAAAAAAAACAGTCCATAGCTACACGGAGGGAAATTTTAGAGTAAAAATTACCAAGGTGCCTTGGTAGCGCATGGGCAGACTGTCAAAAGCCGTGATATTCCCAGGTTTCTAATACAATTTATAAGCTTCCCAGGAAAAACTAACATAACCACTTAAAAAAAATACCAAATTATCTGAGTAAAAATTACCAGACACACTGGTAAAAATTGAGATCTAGTCGTTTTTACAAGGTTACCTAGGAATTTTTACTAAGAAAACTGATAAATTTTACCAAATAACCTGGTATTTGTCTACTCGCGCATGCACACTGCGCATTATTGTGTTTCAGGAGATTGATACTAGAGGCGTGCGCGACGTTAAAATGAAAACAATACACATATTTTCAGTAAGTAATAACGGTGATTCAAATGACTGTTCCTAATAGCTTCCGTGGCGCAGTCGGTAGAACGTCGGACTCTCAACCCAAAGATCGTCGGATCGAATCCCGCTTCCGTAAAGTTTTTTTTCAGTTTAATGTTTCTTCATCCTCGTTTCTGTTTCTATTTCTTTATTAAAATACTGTATATCCATCAATATGGATAAAAAAATTAATTTTTTTAATTTAAATTAACTAAAAAAAAATTTTACCAAGGCACTTTGGTAAAAAGTTTGAAATTGTCAGTCTGTCCACCGATTACCATAGAAACTGGTAATTTTGTCTCGAATATTTGTAATTTTCATTACAAAATTTCTCTCCGTGTATATTATGTCATAAGTTATTGATGGAAATGTAATTTTTTGTAAATAGGTTATATTTTGAAATTGAAAAAAGATATTAACATGAATATTTTTTTGGTTAGAAAGAATATTAAGTAATATAATTTTCTAAATTTTCATGTTTTTTATTGATTATTTTTTTGGAAAAAAATAATTTAAAAAAAAGTGATTTTTTTTGTCGTTGCATAACTAGAGTAAAATTTACTTAATCGCTTTGAAATTCCGTGTAGGGGTAGATTTTGTATATGAATCGAGTCCTTTCTTTGGGCAAAAGGATTGGTCCATAATTTTCAGAGATATTTGAGGTTAAAATTTTTTTCACTTTTTTTTTAATCTTAATTTCTCGAGAACCGCTGTATGTAGGCGTCTGAATCGGATGGATAGCATTCGAAAGAGAATTAAAATAGCTATATTTTCTAAAAAAAAAAAAAAAATTCTAGCTATCGCGGTTCTTTTGTTATTAACAAAAACGTAAAACCTGAAAAATGAAAAAAATGAGTTTTGTATGTCCAACGATTACAAGAGTAAAATTGTCTTAATCTCTTCAAAATTTCTTGTGGAGGTAGATTTTGGATAGCTCTCGGTCGAGTTCTTTGGGCAGAATGATTGGTCCATAAATTTCAGAGATATTTGAGGTTAAAATTTTTTTACTTTTATTTGAAATCGTAATTTCTCGAGAACGGCTCGATGAATTAGCTCGAGATTTATAGACAATTTTGTATGTGATATAGATATTATGTATGTGAATTTTCATCACCTGTCCCGGCCATCCTCGCCAGCAGCCGCCGATCACGCAACAGCCTGAGCGGCGAGGCCGAGTCAGCCACCTTCGACCAGCGACGGCAGCAGCGGAACCAGAGCGCACACCATCGCAGGGGTTCCTTGGCCTCATCATGACCCGCGCGCGTGCATACGGAGAGCGAGATTAGGACGAGCGGGGAATTTGTATCGCCGTGAGCGCCGAGAAATCGGCTGTACACGGTGATCATCCTCCGCTATAGAGAGCGGAGTCCACGGACTTCGATTGTGAGGCCGCGCAGCATTGCGCCGATTGCCGTTTCGATTGTCGGGTTGATCTAATGTGAAATATTGAATAAAGATAGAGTCAATTGAATTTGCCGACTTAATCATTATTTGCGCGTGCCTTTTCCTCCTGGGTTCCTCTCAGCACAGGAATCGGCCTCCCACCGACTCCGCGGCAGTTGGAGCATCCTCCAGATCCTGCTCAACAAATAAGTTGCAGCGTTAGCACCGGGAAGGTAAGTGCAACGTTACAATTTTTGTAATTGTTGTGCGTATTTACTTCTTATGAGAATAACATACGGACTTGTTAGATAAAAATATCAGGTTAGTTGAACTAATCAATAAATGGAACATACGAAAACTCGATCGAGTTAAGATTTGATCAGGTAACGTTATATACGGAAAAAATTACCAGACGAAGCTGAAAGTCACCAGGTGAAACTGAACCGAGCTTTGATAGCATCTATCACTGCAAACCAGCACATAATTATTATAAGACATCGGTTTGAAATGTTGAAGTTTATTGCACAAAAATATGCTCGTGTTCAAATCGATTAAATATATCAAGTTAAAGCAAACAGTAAGTTTTAAAGTAATAGGTCTAATGGAAAAAGTTTAAATTAAAATATTAGATTTTTTATAAATTTAAGTGAAGCTAATTGCCTAGTGTAATATTTAATAATTGTTATGACGCTAATGTGCATAAAGGCAAAAAACAATCTCATGTCCTTTTTATTAAAGGCCCAAATCGAAAAAAGTTGTCAAAAATAAGAGATTATAACAATAAGTCAGACACTTATTGCAGTTTAAAAAAATTCACAGGTGTTTCGTCCAGGCTACTAGATTGGACTCATCAGTGATGATCTAGTAGCCGTCATCAGACACCTAGCGCTCCATCGTAGCGGCCAAAGGTTTATAGACTGAGCCGCTCTTTTCACTAGTGGAAAAGAGAGGCTCCATCTTTGGCCGCTACGATGGAGCGCTAGGTGTCTGATGACGGCTACTAGATCATCACTGATGAGTCCAATCTAGTAGCCTGGACGAAACACCTGTGAATTTTTTTAGACTGCAATAAGTGTCTGACTTATTGTTATAATCTCTTTTTTTGACAACTTTTTTCGATTTGGGCCTTTAATAAAAAGGACATGAGATTGTTTTGTGCCTTTATGCACATTAGCGTCATAACAATTATTAAATATTACACTAGGCAATTAGCTTCACTTAAATTTATATTTAACGCGGTGCTTGTGTTAGTAACGCACCGACAGATGGAGCCTCTCTTTTCCACTAGTGAAAAGAGCGGCTCAGTCTATAAACCTTTGGCCGCTACGATGGAGCGCTAGGTGTCTGATGACGGCTACTAGATCATCACTGATGAATCCAATCTAGTAGCCTGGACGAAACACCTGTGAATTTTTTTAAACTGCAATAAGTGTCTGACTTATTGTTATAATCTCTTATTTTTGACAACTTTTTTCAATTTGGGCCTTTAATAAAAAGGACATGAGATTGTTTTTTGCCTTTATGCACATTAGCGTCATAACAATTATTAAATATTAGATTTTTTATGAAAAATCAATATCTGTGGTTATATTGTCAAAGTAATAAAAGTATAATAGCTCAAGGAATTCATCAAAATTATAAATAATCAGAAATTGCTTTAAAAAAAATAATAGAAATCAATAGATTTTTTTAAATCACCTCTTATCTACATTTCCTACTTCTTTAAGATACTCTTTGAGAAAACATTCTACTAATTCAGTTAGCAGCGGTTTTTTTACGTGGGTACATTTTACAATTTTCATGAATTACTAATATATTCATTATACATACGATGATTGAAGCTCGGATATAACGAATTTATCAAATATTCTAATATAATTGATCTAGTTAAAGCTTGTGAAATCTAATCTAATGTCGATACAGCTTGTTAGAGAGGTTAAATGTTAACATTTTTAAAATATAACGAGACTACGAAGTTAACGGGTAAAAAATTTTAAAAACAGAAAACTCGAGGAATGATGCAATTAGCGGAAAATAGAAAAATATAAACATCGAACGATCGCGTAGAAGAAAGAAAGTATCGGAAAAAAGGAAAAGTAAGAATCAAGAGGAAGTGCGAAAGAGTCGGGGTGAGAAAAGAGAGAGACAAGCGTGCGTTGAAAAGAGGTTTGCCATCGGCCACTCAACTAGCATCGAGGCAATATTCTTCGCACGTACATCAGGGAGATGCGATATTGTTACGTGAATCCCCCCCCTCCCCCCACGACGTTGCCAGCCCCCCCCCCCCCTCTTTCCGCTCTTCTTTGTCTTTATAGATATATGAAGTCAGTCGTGCAGGCGCTGGAATATTGAACCTCTACACACGTACAGCCCATAGCACAATTACGCTCGCGAAAGCCCACATGACTGTATTGATACGTATGAGTAATCTTTTAAGCTTTTCCTTTGTAGAGCAATTGCAACGTGCACTTTTTTCGTCAGCGCGTCCAGCTCGAGGACGGTAATTATATTGCGGCAACTCTTTCGATCGGCAATTAGGGTGACGATGAACGACAGACTCGATGTCAAGCGCAGAGCAACCTACGCAAAAGACCCTTTTATTTTCGCTTTTAAGTAAGCTCTTTAGAAGAAGATGCTCATTTACACTCCCCCCACAAGCAAACTCTATGCGCGCCAAAATGGCGCGCCACTGAATCGAGAGTCCTTCTCTCCTCGCAAATGCCCGAGGATGCCGCACTCATCGTCGTCGGGAACGCAGCCTCAACTCACTTGGGCCGCCCGAATACTAGAGAACCCTGGCGCGCCCGTCTCTCAACGCGCGTCGACTTCGGCCGGTTTAATGTTGGAGAGCTACTCGTCAAATCGCCATGACTCATCCTGCCGTGGTCCTGGGCTATCGGCGGCCGCTGCGATGCCGTTGCGCCCCGTGCGTTGACGGCAGACAATCCGCGCCCGACGCCGGTGCCAGTCGCCGATGCCTGACTGCCACCGATCATCTTCTTAGGTGAGAGGCTACGATACATCCGAACTGTATCTAGCATTATCTATATCTATATTTTTTCAGTAAATACAGAAAAAAAACATTAACTGGTTAAAAGTTTACAAAATTATTTACCATAGTAATGATTGAGCTTAGTCACTGTACTCTCAAGATAGAATTAGATTGAAATACACCGAGAAAGAAGTTTATAGTGACAGTTACTATTAAAGTAGTAGACTACATATTTATTTATTTATTTATTACCAGTAATATTTACATTAGTAAATCCTATAGAAGTATACATAAATACTTGTACATAGGCTGGCATATATAGGCTTCAAACTAAAACTTAAAAATTAATAAAATTTCTCAAATTTTTAAAATAACAATCGATAAACTATCAAAAATGGAAACAAAAGAATTAGATTTAATAATTTTTTTAATTTACATGTAATATTTTGCTTAGTACTAGTTATTACTTTTAGATCATTTACCTATGGTTGTTAAAAGTTTTTATAGCTACAACATAACTTTTTTTATCACTCACAGCCTTACTGACTTTAAGTGGTTGAATTAATTTATATCTAGTGTTTCGTTCAGTTTTTGTTTATTTTTCTCGCAACGTCTCGAAGTGATACTTCTTATTTATTATTTTTATCAGCCTATTTTGGATTATTTGCACTGTATCTAAGATATTTTTGGCTGTTCCACCCCATACAATTATACCATAGCTTATAATGCTATGAAGGAAGGCATAGTATATCATTAACAATGTTTTGGTATCCATAGTTTTTCTAATCTTAGTAAGAATAAATATAATATATTTGGGTTTTTTAACAGTATATTGAGTATGGCTATACCATTTCATATTATAATCGAAGTGTATACCAAGGTATTAAATTTAACACATTCCACCCTTTTAATATATTGCTTTTTTATTGTAATATTTAGTAAAACAGGTTCACTATCACAATAGTTGCCAAAAGTCATATAGACTATTTTGCTTATATTTAGGGATAGTTTGTTAAAAGCCAACCAGTTTGCTACTTGTCTTGTTCTGTTGACCATTTATTATCACCTGATATGATGACAGTGTCATCGGCATATGACATTATATAAGTTTCTTTAGGCATATCTTCCAGTAAATCGTTGACGTATAAAATAAACAGTAATGAACCCAAGATTGTTCCTTGCGGAACACTAATTGTTATTTCTTTATATTCACGAATGTGTTCTGGAATTCTAACGTTTTATAATCTATCTGAAAGATAGATAGTTAACAGCTTAAGGGCTCTATTTCTTATTCCATATCTTTCAAGTTTCTCTAATAAAATCGTATGGTTAACTGTATCAAACGCCTTTGTTAGATCTAAGAAGGCCGCTATTATCGGTTTGTTTTTGTCTAGGTTAGTATATAGATTATGTCGGCAACATGATTTAGTGCATCAGTAGTTCCTCTGTTTCTAATAAAGCCATATTGTTTATCTGACATTATGTTATATTTTTTCAGGAATGCATACAGTTTATTAAAAATAATTTTTTCAAAAATCTTCGCAATGTTAGATATGAGTGAGATAGGCCTGTACTTGGAAGTACAGGTTCTATTTCCAGCTATATAAATTGGAACCACCTCAACCGTTTTCAATATCCGAGGCCAAATAGATTCAACAATACATAGGTTAAACGTGTGTTGTAATAGTACTGATATGAAAGAATAAATCGGCTTAAGAGTCTTTCCGTTGATGTTATCCACGCCCCCCTGTTTTGTCTTTCATTTCATTAATAGTTTTGCGTACTTCAAAATTATCTGTAGGATTAATATAAATTGATTTTGGATATCTTTCTGATAATTTCATATTAATATCATTAGCTTGTCTAACTTTACTAAAGTATGTATTTATGTAATAAGCTATATCGCTTTTATTTTCAATCTGTTGGTTATTATCCACAATACAATTCTTATAGTCATTTTTTTAATATTTCGCTACTAGGATTTTTTTTCCATAACATGTACAACATTTCTTTAGTTTTGCAAGATACTAATATTACCCCAATGATCCATTTTTTCCTTGGTAACATATGTTTTTTATTTCTTTTTTGTTATTGTTAATAATAGCTTTCTCTGTACATTCATTTATAAGTTGAATAAGCTTTTTAACAACACAGTCAGGATCTTGCATCAATAATATTGTGATCCATGCTGTATTATTGGCAATATTCTTTAGTTTTCTATAGTTTATTGTTTTCGAGTATATCATATTATTTGTTTGTAGTTTAATATTGTCTAAAGTTATGAATAATGGATAATGATCAGTAAAAAGATTTGGTACTTTATATGACGTAGTTTCAATTATATCAGATTTAATAATGATCAATGCAAGTTCCACCGCGATTATCATTAGAGAGTCTAATAATGCCCAAGAAACAAGGTGTGTATTTATTTTCTAAGAAGTTATTAAGAAATTCCTGATTCATGATCTTATTATTTCCTTCGTTATTCTTAATATTATTATGTAAAATATCCATATTAAAATCACCGACTACAAGGTGACTTGTGTATTTTTATTCACATTCAATTGTAGATATTTATTCTATATTTATTGTAAATACAAATAAGTTTCCGCCGTTTTTTTATAAAAATTATCAATTTATTGTAAAAAAAATATACGTTACATTTTATTCAAAATATTGTCCGTCATTGGCTACTACTTTTTGCCATCTTTCTGGCAGCATTCGGATGCCACGTCGAAAAAATTCTTCATCTTTTGAGGCTACCCATGAATCGACCCAATTTTTGGCTTTTTCGTAAGAAGTGAAGTGCTGCTTGACCAGGACGTGAGCCATCTACCGGAACAAGTGGTAGTCCGAAGGAGCAATGTCTGATGAATACGGCGGGGGGGGGGGGGGGGGGGAAGACATCCCATTAAAGTAAAGCTTCCAAAGTATCCTTGACGACTTTTGCAACATGTGGCCGAGCGTTGTCGTGCTGAAAAATCACTTTGTCATGTCTTTTGGAATATTGGGGGCGTTTAAGCTTCAATTCTCTGCTCATTGCAACAGTTGCAACAGTTGCTGTTGATAACGTTCTCCAGTGATAGTTTCGTTAGGCTGGAGTAGCTCGTAATAGATTACTCCGAGCTGATCCCACCAAATGCACAACATTAACTTTTTGCCATAAATATTCGGTTTGGCCGTTGAAGTTGGTACATGGCCGAGCTTACCCCATGATTTCCTACGCTTTGGGTTGTCGTAGTAGATCCACTTTTCATCCCCCGTCATTATTCGATGCAAAAAACCCTTTCGACTTTGTCTTTGGAGAAGTTGTTCGCACGTGAAAAGACGGCACTCGACGTCTCTGGGTTTCAGTTCATGTGGAACCCAATTTCCTTGCTTTTGTACCATACCAATGGTCTTAAGACGGTGTGACATCGCTTGTTGAGTCACTTCCAAGCTTTCTGGAAGCTGCTCTTCAGTTTGGCATGAGTCTTGGTCCAATAATGCCTCTAACTCAGCGTCTTCAAACTTGACTGGCCTTCCTTCGCGTTCTTTATCTTCCACGTCAAACTCGCCGTTTTTAAACTTTTGAAACCACTCACGACAACTTCTCTCACTTAAAGCAGCATCACCGTAAACTTCTACAAGCGATCGATGCACCTCAGCAGCAGATTTCTTTAAATGAAATAAATAAATCAAAACATCCCGCAAATGACGCTTATTCGGTACAAAACTCGACATTTTCGAACAAAAAAAAATGTATACTGCCAATACAAAGTCAATAGTATTTTAAGGTTATGTTGTTGCCACGTGTCCAAACTTTCTATGTGACATTTTACATCTGACGATTTCAAAGTAATCTTGTCGGTGGAGCCATCTCTTGAAAACGGTGGAAACTTATTTGTATACCCAATAATATAAGTACATCCAGTTACTCGATGACCTTGTTATTCGTATAGATCATCATTACAATTATTTATCTCTAAATTTCTATTCCTCTTATTATCTTTTTATATTATATTTCTATGTCAACCTGATGACCAATGAGGGTAGAAAAGTGGATAAACCATAGGTTCAACATTTGGATCCATAGTACTTATTGAACGCTATATTTGTGAATCTTTATTACGTATAGTAACGTATGAGTCAGGAATATCACCATCTGCTGAAGTAACGAAAACAGCAGCACCTTCGTTTGCTCTTTGTAAATTATATCTATTTCTGTCGTACTCTGGTTTTAAACTAAATAATAATTGTAACTTGGGTTCACAATAATTGTCGCCTACTAATTCATGTTGGCGATTAATTTCTTCTTTCATCATTACGTACGAATTCGCAAATATATTATATTGACTTAAGTTTGCTCCAATTCATTCATAATCTCTCAGTCGGATCCTTAATTTGCAACCATTCTGAAATCTACCGCTTCTTAAAGATCTAAAATAAAGAGCTGACCATATTTGGATTTCTCATTCCCTAACGGATACGAAGCCTCATTAAATTGGTAATAAATTTTGCTTCCTTAAAGAGGAAGCTTTGTAACGGTGAAAAAAATTTTTGAAACAAAAAATGTTCAAAAACATGTTTTAAGACTTTAGGTGCTAAAATCCATTGTTTTTGATAACAAAACATTTCGTGGCTGTGTGTGTGTGTGTGTGTCTGTGTGCGTGCACGCGCGCGCGTGCGTGCGTTTTTGATTTTACCTACTTTTTGATTTTACCGATTTTTTTTTTATAACCAAAAAACGATTTTGAATTTTTCGTTTTTTTGATTTTCTAATTTGTTTCAGCCAGTGTTACTTAATAAACTAAATTTTTATTAAAAGGTCTTTAAATTACCTACAATTTCTTTTTTTTAAATTTAAATTATGTCTAGCCTGTCATTTGTTATTAATGAAAATATGGTTTATATTTCTTTAATTAATATCTAAAAACTTTTTCATTTTTCCACTCAAAATTTTTACAACTTATTACACTTATCGAGTACAATATTGTATTAAAATTTGAAGAGGTTATGTTCTTTGCCCAAAAAAATCTGACTGTTGTGACCAAAGATATTTGAGGTTAAAATTTTTTTATAAATTTCTTATATTTGCATTCTTAAAAAGAATATTCGATTGATTCAAAATTTTTACCACTTATTACACTTATCGTGTACAAAATTATGTTAAAATTTCAAGAGATTATGTTGATTTGTTTCCGAGAAAAAAATTATTTTTGAAAACAAGTGCGTTTTCTTTCGTTAACGATATCAGGAGTAAAAGTCAATGAATCGTTTTGAAATTTGGCAGAGAATTAGCTTTTTTATATCTAAGGAGTCAGTTCTTTGCCCAAAAAAATCTGACTGTTGTGACCAAAGATATTTGAGGTTAAAATTTTTTTATAAATTTTTTATATTTGCATTCTTAAAAAGAATATTCGATTGATTCAAAATTTTTACCACTTATTACACTTATCGTGTACAAAATTATGTTAAAATTTCAAGAGATTATGTTGATTTGTTTCCGAGAAAAAAATTATTTTTGAAAACAAGTGCGTTTTCTTTCGTTAACGATATCAGGAGTAAAAGTCAATGAATCGTTTTGAATTTTGACAAAGAATTAGCTTTTTTATATCTAAGGATTAAGTTCTTTGCCGAAAAAAATCTGACTGTTGTGACCAAAGATATTTGAGGTTAAAATTTTTTTATAAATTTCTTATATTTGCATTTTTAAAAAGAATATTAGATTGATTGACTCAAAATTTTTACCACTTATTACACTTATCGAGTACAACATTGTGTTAAAATTTCAAGAGGTTATGTTGGTCAAAATTTTTTGACTCATTCCAAATTAGCCCGAAAACACAAATATAAAGTTTTAGAGCAAAATATGCAATAGTTCTATTTAATTTATATATCATATATAAATAAAATAATTATTATGTACTAGGGCATATCCCCGAGAAAGTAATTTCAGATTGAATCCCGCGGCAACGTGTACTAGGGCAATGATAATAATTGACTTTCAAAATATGAATTTCGTAAAAATTTCATAAAAATATCGATTCTTAAATATGAAAAAAACTACCTCTCTGTTAAATTTCATAACGATGCGTTGTCTTTTGTTAAGAAGTATAACTTAGTTATTATATTTGTATGATTGTTACAATGATGGATTAACTTTAAACCACTAAGTCGAGCAGGATAGTAGTTATAAATACCTGTTTCAAAACAAATATTTATTAGATTATTGCCAATACATACTTTTCTTTCTCAAACTAATGTATTTCTTTAAAATTTTTTATAACAATAATTAATTGTTTGTATAGGATACATAAATGAGAAAACAAAAAAAATATTTTTTATATTCAGTCAAATTGTTTAACAAACAACAAAGATCCACAAAGAAAACAGTTTTATTTATTAATAAAGTTTTGTTGTGAAAAATTTATTTTTGTTTTTTAAATTTAAAAAATGGAATCGATAAATTAGTTTGAGGAAGCATCTTGCCAATGAATTTCCTTGAATCTTAAAACAATATGGCACTTGCAAATGGAACAATAAATGAAGTTTGAAGAAGCTAAATGCCAATGAATTGGCAGTGGTTTTCTTTTATTCAACAGAAATCATTTTAAGTTTTGTTTTTCATGTGTAAGCTTTGTAACGAATTGGAGCTACTGCCTTTTGAATCTTAAATTTTGGAGCTCCCAAAAAATAAAAAATTGGTAAGATATTCTTATACATATTTGTGGTGTAACATTTTCCACTATGGTGATATTATAAGACTCTCCCGCATAGCAGTCTAAAAACTGGCAAAACGTGGCTCTTTGGGAAAGCATTCTTGCTAATACAGTTAACAGCGATTTTTTTCACTTTCTTCTTATGTCCCAAACACGTGAAACACTTATTAGTGTCGTCTACAACGTTTTTAAAATATTTGAGTAAGAGCCATTGCTTCTATCGTTTCATGATTCACAATCAGCATGAATTATACAAATTCCCTTTATCATTGTATCAATTAAATAATTAAATATAATAAATATAAATTAAGTATTTTAAGTTAAATTCCAAAGCTTGAAAGCAAGAACTTAAGGTCTTACAAAGATGAAATTAGAATTTTTTGTATTCAATCAATCACCCTTTGCTCTTCTATTCAAGGAATACACTAATCAGAATAATTCTTATATATACTTGGAAAGTTGATATTATTATAAATATTATAAATGTATACTTCTGATCCATTGCAAACCGCATTTTAAATACTTATAAAAGAACGAAAATAAAAGTAAACGTTTAGGTAGCGAAATTGAACTGTTAATATGTTATAATGTTGATCGCAATATGAAATTTTCATTACGAACTGGCAAATTCATTGCACATATTCGTTACCAAAGGAAAAAGTTTTTAAAAAGTGACTACTTTTCTAACTGAGAATTCCCATCATAAATTCGTAAAAATAGTGTGCACACGCCATTTGTTAGATTTCCAAGGGATCTGAAAATGCATAAAATTGCCAAAAATAGATTTCTTGCAATTTTTCTCCTTCTTTCTCAAGTTGCACTCACATAGCGGCCATAGTGACAGCGACAACCGTGCTTTTTTTATCAAAGAATCCGTACGCCAGCGGCAATAACCTTCATACGTATAAACTGAATCTCGGTTGGCGAACACGATTCACTGAAAAAAGTTGATCCCGGAAGCAAGTAGAATAATCTATTCGAGAAACGCCTGCTATGTATACCGAGACTTCCTGCAAAATTATCGATTTTTCCCTTCGAGTAGAAATTTCTCTTTCTTCAATAATAGTTACATTTGAAAAAAAAAAAAACAATATTTCTGCAACTAGGAGAAATCTACTGATTGCAAGTAAATTTGATCTTGTCATGCGTTCAAAATTTTGTTTGACATCACATGATTTTTTTTGTTTTAAGCTTAGATTTCTTAATTCTTACACGGAAAGAAATACCTTATGAAAAATTACTAGAATCTCAGGTAAAGATGGGACATACTCACACTCTTGAGCAATTTAGTATACTTCTACTAATTATTAGCATAGTTCTATTAAAAATTAATAGAAAAAGTTTTAAAATTTATTATAGTTACGATTAATTTTTAGTAGATAATATGATAAAAATTTTAAATCTAAATTTTAACAGAATAGAAAATAATTTTGACCATATTATCTACTAAAAATTAATAGAATTAGTTTAATTTTTAGTCTAAGTTATACTGAAAATTTAATAGACAGTATAGTAATTTTGTTGGCGCGAGGGCTGTCGGTAAAACAGGGTGTACCATATGTAGATAAGTCGAAACCTTACTTAAAAGTGCGACAGTGGCCGAGTGGGTAAGAGCGCAGCTTCGTAATCGGAGGGTCGAGGGTTCGAATCTCCTTCTTCCGAGTTTTTTTTTCTCATGAATTTCAACCTCTCGTCAAAATTACTATAATATATTATAAAACTTGATAGAATGCAAGTATGTCCCACTTTTAATTAACAATCTAGTAATTTTTAGTGGATATTCCACTAATTTTTCATAAGGAATTTTTTTCCGTGTAACAAGAATCTAATCAGTGCAAGTATACAAAATCTACTTGTTATTACTAAAAAAAGTTGATCCTAGATTTAAGTAGAATAATCTACTAGAACCATGTCGGTTTCTAATAAAACAAAATCTACTAACAGCCAAGACTTCAAAATTATCGACTTTTTCCTTTGAGTGAAAATTTTGTCTTTCTTTAATAAAAGTTAGATTTGAATTAAAAAAATATATATATATTCATATAATAACATTTTAAATTTGTACAAAATTTTCATGAAATGTGTGTATTACGAGAAATTTGATTGCTTGCACATTCTTAACGATTCTTTTACGATTCTTTTTGTTTGTTTCATATATAATTACTTGTAGAATTCATCAGTATGTGCCAAGACTTCAAAATTATCGACTTTTTCCTTTGAGTGAAAATTTTGCCTTTCTTTAATAATAGTTAGATTTGAATTAAAAAAAAAAATATATATATATATATTCATATAATAACATTTTAAATTTGTACAAAATTTTCATGAAATGTGTGTATTACGAGAAATTTGATTGCTTGCACATTCTTAACGATTCTTTTACGATTCTTTTTGTTTGTTTCATGTATAATTACTTGTAGAATTCATCAGTATGTGCCAGTTCATTCTAGTGTGAAGATCGATAATAGAAAAAATAAGGTTCCGAAGCATTGAACAACTTATTCAATTATTATCTTTAGAAAAAGAATTATTTTTTAATGCGATTAATTTATTCAAAATTCACTCGCAGGAATAATCTGCGACTTTGGTCCCTTGTTACACAATGTACTATTTCACTATACCCTCGCCTTTGGCTCGGACGACAATTCACACGAGTTGTGGACTGTCCAAGTTTTTTCCTCCCTAGATGCGTAATATACTATTTTGCAACAACGGGCCGAAAATATCACATTTGCGATTTTGAGCTGGGAGCGAATGTGGTACTTTTGGCCCGCCGTTGAGAAAATGATTATTAAATATAATGAATTTCCTCTCGTACTAACAATAACAATATTTATTTTTCTATCAAGTAAAATGAATATTGAATAATATGGATTTATTTTCGTATTAAAAATATTTATTTTTTAACAATTCAAAATCTCCCTACGTTTCTTAAGGTGGTGTAATAGTCCTACTTTACCACTAACCCTGTTTTATCGGCGGAACATGTCAAAATAATTAATATGAATAAAAGGATAATGATTTGCGTCTTAAACAAAATCACTTGCCCTGCGTAATCCTCTAATACATCGTTCTACGAAGTTTTGAGCCAAAAAAACGACGACACCTTTGTTTATTTTTGGAACGAAATTTCATTAATTTTCGTTCCAAAAATAAACAAAGGTGTCGTCGTTTTTTTGCCTCGAAACTTTGTAGAATGATGTATTACACCATTACGCAGAGCAACTGAATTTGTTCAAGGCATAAATCATTATTCCTTTTATTTATATTAATTACTTTTACATGTTCCGCCGATAAAACAGTGTTAGTATAGTGCGACACCCCCTTAACATACTCATACTTGAATTAGATAGCAATTCCTGATTCAAGCAAATCGCTACTAGTGTCATAAAACAAAATTATTTTCCTCTTGGATCAAGTGGATTCTACTGACTGCTAAAATATATTTTTTTTAGTGTTGACTTCAACGTTTTACTATGTAAAAAATACCGAAAACTGACGAATTATTAGAAGATTTTGCAACTATTTCAATTTTAAAAAATGCGTATTAATTATTTATTTCATAAAAAATTAATAAACTGTTGGCACCTTCAAACATTTGTGTTTTACATATTTTCTATCATAACTAAATGTCAGAGTAAATTAAAATCATTTTAAATCAACGGCAATCATTTGCAATCTTTATCTTGAAATTCAAAATTATAACGATATTCAACGAAATTTGCCATATATAATTATGTTGCAAACAATTATTGACTTGCTTGACTAAAAGAAGAACCACACGGCGATGTAGTTTTTGTTATTGCTTACCGACAGTGGGTAAAGCAGAGTACTCTTTGTTATCGACCTTCTCTGTGCAGACAAAGGTCTTCGAAACCAATAGTAATTATATTCCAAACGATTTTCATGAATTTCAATTTATTTTAACTTCTTTGCGGTTAATAAACCATGAGACATAAATATTCTGCTGTTACAGTGGTTTCTATTTCTTTTATAAAATAAGTATTCAATGCGCAGTTTTCTAATTAGCTATTAAAAACCTTCTAACAATTCCTCAATTTCTGCTATTTTTTTATCGCAAAATTTTGAAATGAATTTCACAGTTCAACGAGCTACGCGAACCGCTTTCTTCTCTCCCCCTTTCCATCTGCCCCCTCTCTTCGTCCTTGTGTAGTTGCTGCGGTTTTCACACTCAAGAGGGAACTCATCTTTTGTCTTTCTTCAAAAACGCCGGAAAGAAGAAAAAGGTCGCTGGAGAAAAAAGAAGAAATGCTTCCCGATCGAGAGAAAAAGAGGGAGATTTGATGATGAGATTTTTCGCGCTACTGTTTATTTCTGCCTCGCGGGTCAAAGAAAAGCCGAGGACGCTATTTACTATTGTGTTTTGCGCGTATATGTATGGGTTTTGCTCTCACTTCATGCCTCTTTTGCAATGCTTTCATTTTTTTTTCTTACATTTTACCAAATGATAATGAAATGCTTATACTGGTGATCCACAGTCACGCACATCTAAACAATACATCAGGGGCCTGCAACTGAAGCGCAGCGTTAATTTTATCTTCAAAGGAGCGAATAAATTTATTTAACCCAGCAGGGAGTTAAAAAATGTAACTTTAGTGCAGAGGATATCAGAAATTACAATCAGACTATTACACTATCTCGAAATGATTATTTAAAAATGTATATCTATCCAGGTTGCTAATAAAAGCTTTGTTCATGTTTCATCCAACTTTTCTCTCTAATTTCGTTCATTTTGGATAAAGAAGAATCTAAGTGTTGCTGGGGGGTTATTCCATTAGCGTGTCGAGTGAGATATAAAAGACAAGATGAGACGATCAAATTGATGCCAATGCGCATGCGCAAGCCGATGTTTTTGCCTTTGTTAGTAGGTTTTAGGGCGAGTTTGCAATGAATTGGACAAGTGAGATAAGATTTGAAGATGAAAAAAGCATACATTCTCTTATTTCACTTATGCCCTATGTGGGATTCTAAGTCACGTCGTAGCCACCACGTCTTACAAAGTATATGTCGTTAAATCAATAGATTGTATCGATAGACACATGAACTAAATGTGAAGGTTACACAAGATACCAACGTAGATTTGTGTATTTAATACATATTGTATTTATTATTACAATTGTTATTATTAAATAAATAATTGATCTTGTAAAAATGTGAAAATCTACGATGTTATCTTTAATTAATACTTTAGTTAACAAAAAATTTTGAATTAGACAAAAAAAAAATAGTTAAATTAGATTAAGATTATTTCTAATTAATGCAACTTTTCAAATAACTTTTAGTTTCTAATATAATTAAAATTAAATATTTTTTGAAACACGGTGCGAGAAGCTCGATTCCTCGTGTCTGTAGTGCGTGCGAGAAGAAGCCCATACACGCACTCCCTAGCAACGGGCGAGAAGCATACATGTGCGCAGCTACAGCATCGAAAAACAAAAGAGTTACGATTTCAACGCATGGATTAGTTCAAGAACAAACGTGCGGAACTGTCAGACGAGCACATGTGCATGCATATCACCGCACGTATAGATCAAGTGATGATTTAATTCACGTTATTAATTATCATGAATTCTAATAGTGATACAAGTTTATCAGATTATGGAGAAGAATTGACACCTGAAATCGCTGAAAGTGCTAAAGAAATTCAGCTAAATTTATTACCCGATACTTCAAAACGTTTATATACTGCTACTTATAATCAATTCAAGTCATGGCGCTCTACCAAAAAAACCTCATTATTTGTAGAAGAAGTATTTTTAGCATATTTTAAAGAATTAGCAGAAACTGTAGCTCCATCGACTTTATGGACAAAATTCTCCATGTTAAAATGCACTGTAAAAAACTTTGATAATATTGACATTAGTGTTTATCATAAATTACAAGCTTTTTTGAAGAAAACTAATGCAAAATATAAGAAAAAAAAATCTAAGGTCTTTAAATCAGAAGAAATTACTAAATTTTGCAATGAAGCTCCTGATGAGATTTGTTTATGCAAAAAGGTAAATATGAAAATTATATTAAAATTTTACTCAATGTTAAATTTAGATTTTATCATCAAATTTAAATCTTGATAGGTAGTTCTCATTATTGGAATTTGTGGCGCGTGCAGACGAGGCGAGTTAGTAGATATAACAGTGGACCATGTTAAAAATTACACGGACATGTTATTAATACGAATCCCGAAAACTAAAAACCTTATTGAACGCTCTTTCACAATTACTGAAGAATTTTACAACATTTGTAAAAAATATATGAGTTTAAGGCCAGAAAATGTAAACAGCAATCGATTTTTTTTACACTTCGAAAAAAGAAAATGCACTCGTCAGGCAGTTGGTATAAATACGATAGGTAATATTCCCAAACAAGTAGCAATTTGGTTATCGTTGCCAGAACCTAACCTCTACACAGTCCACAGCTTTCGCCGCACATCGGCAACATTACTCGCCGACGGAGGTGGTAGTATAACGGACTTAAAACGGCATGGCGGCTGGAAGTCATCTACAGTAGCTGAAGGCTACGTTGACGATTCGTTACATAGTAAAAAAAAATAAATAATTTAATTACAAAATCAATTAATCTTAAGAAACCAAATACTGAAATAAGGAATTCCACTTCATTACAAAATCCAAAAAATGTCAAAAAAGTCAATAACAATGAAATGCCAACGACTTCAAAATCACGTATTCTTCACGAACCAATGTCAAGTAGTAATATCATTACTTTCGAAGAAGAATCGTGGGTCAATGATTTTTCTAATGATGATTTCTATAGACCAACTTCGACACAACAAGCAATATCTGGATCGCCATTGAAAAAACGTAAACGACAAGTTGACTACAATATAGAGATAGAAAAGGAACATCCACAAGAAATAACAACTGATGGAAACGTTTCTTTTCATATGCATAATTGCAATGTTACAATAAACATTCACAATCATTACTACAACCAACCAAAATCAACGTAAATTTTTTTATTTAGTTTCTAAAAAACGTGCTTTTGTTATTTACATATAATTATTTACATATAAGTGTTTTGTATTTTGTAAATAGTTACAATAAATATTGATAGGTCAATAAATTAAATAATGATTAAATGTTTTATTAGTATTTATCTTCTTTGATCGAGCTTCTCGACACTTATTTAAAAAAATAGTATATGCAACACGTGTGAGAAAGATTATCTCACTCGTGGTATTGCGACGCCCTCGTTTCGCTCGGGCGTCGAATACCACTCGTGCGATAATCGCGTTCTTCTCACACTAGTTGCATAATATACTATTTTAAAAGAAAGATACACAAATAGTATAATAAATAATAAACTTTTATTCTTATTTTAGTATAAATTTTATAAATTTATAACTACTATAAATTTATACTACTTTAAATTTTGACAATTTAAAGAAAATAGCGCCGAATTTACAATTTTACTTTGATTTTTTATTTTTAAAGCTTATAATATTCCAATTGTATTAATACATTGATCGCGAGAATTAAAAATTGATCAAATGCTTTATATAATTATTTTAACGTGTTGTTTTAAGTTTTGTAAAACAGAATCGTATTATGATAAAAAAAAATTTTGGTTTTTTAGAAAAAGTTGTTGTTAAAAAAGATTTTCAATTTAGAAACGAATTTCTCAGTAAGAAGTTATGTTTTAGATATAAAGTTTTGTATAAGTTTTGTATAAGAAAATAATCTTTTGTATTTTTTAAAAAAATAAAAGCAAATAAATATGAGGATTTGCTAAACACTATTTATTTATTTTATTTTGTCTATACATATCCTTATCGAGTAAATATAAAAAGCATAAATATCAGAATAATGTTGTTCTAATCAATTTGCCTCTTGTATTTGTTTATTTGAGACTTATTGATTTTGGTCGCCAATTAAATAAAATTTAGATTTAAATATTTTTAGAAAATTATAATGTAAATTAATTAATAAGATGTAGAATACGTAATTAATAACATATTAATAAATTATATTAATTATTTGATCTCGATCGTATGGGATGCCTTATACCGACAGAGTTCGCTGCCGTACCGACCACAATGTTTGTAATTAAATATTAATTGTTACAAGCTTTTTCTTGAATTCTTAGAGTCGATACACAAAGGCAAACTTATTATTTAATTCCCGGTCCAATTTTAGATATCTAATGGAAAATAAAGACGAAATTTGAAAAACCGCAAGATGTCGTATTTAGGGGTTATTATGATATTTTGTGACGTTGCGATTTTTCAAATTTCGTCTTTATTTTCCATTAGATTTATCTGGAAGTTAGCCGGGAATTAGATAATAAGTACGTCGACTCATAGAATTCAAGAAAAAGCTTAAACAATTAATATTTAATTAAAAACATTGTGATCGGGACGGTAGAGATCTCTGTCGGTATTCGCATATCACCTGAATTAAAAACATGCGCCCAACCATCTGCGCATGCGCACCACCACATTCATCAGTATTGTCTGTGTCACTTACTAAGCTGTGTCACTGAATTTTGTCTCGCTCGACACGCTAATGGAATAACCCCCCTGGATGCTGTTAATTATAACATTTATTCAATTATATACCTGTTGTACTCCGGCGTGCGAGATATACTCGCTATAGAAAGGCCCTTCATTTGTCAGAAGTAGAAAGATTAAATCATGGATTGAAAAATTGCAAACGTGCCTCCACCTCCACAATCTCCAATTTAATTTGTGAAAATTCCGTTTTCTCCCTCCTTCTTTAACGAAAATTAAAATTTAAAAATACACGAACGCTCGGAAATTCGTCGGACGGAGCGAAGGAAGAATGATGTACGAAAAATGCGAGGAAGAGTCCATGGAACGATCACAAAAGAGATCCATGTCAGTGAATAAAATTAAAAGAAAGCGTGTTTTGCGCTCGTTGGAAAAATGCCTGCTTTTACTGCATTAAAATGCAACGAACTCTCTCTCCCTCTCTCACATTCTCTCGCTCTCTCTCTCTCTCTCTCTCTCTCTCTCTCTCTCTCTCTCTCTCTCTCTCTCTCCTATCCTCTTTCTACTTCTCTCCCCTCTCTCCCACTCGTACAACGACACTTGCACAATCATAGGAATTTTATACCCGGGAAACGAAAAGTCATTTAACCCGGCTTTTAATGCGTACCAATGCAAAGTTATGTAGGTCGAGATCCGAGAAAACCGCGCACTGTTTCTTTCTACAACGAGGAGCTCTTTTTCTTTGTCGCGTTCTCGTATTCACGAGAACTGAGACAGGGAAAACGAAGACGACGCCGAACGGCACTCGTTCTTCGACGAGACTTAAGAGGCACTTTTGAAAGGACCACATCGAGCCCAGACGTTACCGGCTCGCTGTCATGACTGCTGCTATCTACGACTTTTTATTCCGATGTGATTCGGAATTCAACGTTAAATATAGCTATAAACCTTATTCTTCTTCGACCTTGTTCACATTTCGATGCTCTGCTGATTTATTTAACCTAAATTTTTATAGCTTCTAAACATATTTATCATTTGATCATGTAACAGCTAAATTGTTGAAAAACTTATAATATTAAATCGAAAAAAACTCTAGCTGTTCTTTTATCGAGTATGGAGAGAGCTGCAGAGTCCCGACACCCAAAGCAATCCGGTTATAACTTTTAATCTTATGGATGAGTGTCAGCGTCTAAAAAATCGCTGCCAATACATTGGCACTCAGCTTCCTTAAACTAACGTATTTATTGTTTTTTTTAATTTGTCATGATAATAATGAATTGTATCATACCAAATTTTCTCTAGGAATATTCGCAATAAAACTAATATATATTTGTCGAAAATACACGTATGAAATGTACTTTTCTCATACCCCTATACGTGTGCGTGCGTGCGTGCGTGTGTGCGTGTGTGTGCATGTGCGTATGTGCGTGTGTGTGTGTGTGTGTGTGTGTGTGTGTGTGTGTGTGTGTGTGTGTGTGTGTGTGTGTGTGTGTGTGTGTGTGTGTGTGTGTGTGTGTGTGTGTGTGTGTGTGTGTGTGTGTGGCCGATTCTCGGTCATATCGCAGATGAAAAATTTTTGTTTTCGATTAAACTTTTTCTATGCATTCTACACTATATTTTGAACTACTCTGATTTTTTTCAGATTTTTTTTCCAATTATTTTCGGAGCTACAAACCATCAAAGTAGCACATTTCATGAATTTTCATAATTTTTAGCAATTTTCAAACTGATTTTAATAATTGCATTCTACAAAAAAATCATAAGAGGACCTTTTTGTCATAAAAAATCTATATTTTGAGAAAATTCAGGTGACATAGGTCCAGCGATACTTTATCATTACGATGGGACCATTTAAATGTTAAAAATTGAGTTTTCATATAAGGAGCGCTCATCGACTCAGCTCCACAAAAAATCAGGAGTATAGCTAGAATATGTACAAATATTATCCTAACTCTCCTGGAATGGACTAAACTCTCATTTTTCCAAAAAAAAATTATAATATCATCAATTTCATGAAAAATGTGATTTTTATGCATATATACCTTCATGTCCATCCATCACTTTTTCCTTCCAGCAATACTTTTAGTATTATTCTTGCCTAATATTGGTGAAATTGTAAAATACATTACTAATATTACAAGAAAACATAATTTTTAATGCAGAAATATGTGTGTGCGTGCGTGTGTGTGTGTGTGTGTGTGTGTGTGTCTGGGGAGTAGGAGTGTATGTACCAATAAAAATATCTTTATTCCCATCTCTACTATAATGGCCATTTTATAGCCTGAAAAGCGGGGCAAAAGTGTCGTCTGATTCCCTCTTTTACAAATTCCCGCTTTATGCGGGAATAAAGAAAATTAGGACGAATAAAGTAACATAGTCAAATTTTTTACGTTTATGGCAAATTGGGTTTAAATTAACAAAATTATAACACATAAATACAAAATAACTTTTCAAATGTATGAAGTGGCTACAGTGGTGCTGGGAATAAAGTACTATATGTAGGGACTAAAGTCGATCATTCCCTTGGGAACTCACCTGCGGGAATAATTTGCGACTTTAGTCCCTTGTTACATAATGTACTATTATTGACGACTCCGTTATAATGGCCACTTTATTAACCTGAACAGTGGGGAAAAAGTAGCTTTTTCCCTCTAATATATTATTCTCTGTTTAGCGGGTATAATGAATATTATTCCCTGTTTAGTGGGAATAATGAACATTTTTTTTTCTTTATTATTTAACGTTGCACCCCTCAGAGAGTATTAGCGACTTACATAGATATTTACAATATTTACATAATAGATACAAAGTTAAAAAGTAGGTTACAAATTACAATTTAATATATTTATGTATTGTATAATGTATTATAGAACTAATTTTTCGAGTTTTGTTTCGTATATAATGTTGATATCATTTTTGCAGTGTTTTGTGTTGTTTAAGGACGTTCTCCGAGAAAACGATTTTCTTGTGATTTTCCTGAAACTTGCAGAGAACGTTTGATTTTGTGTGCCTAGTACATGCTTGAAAGCCCCACGTCCATAGCGGTATTCAAAATAGAAATATTTAACTTCAAAGTTTTTGTGTTAACACGGGATCCCTATCTAAGCTAGTTTTAAAATTACATTTTAATTTACTATAAAAAAAGTTTTCTTTGTGTTTCTTTTTCAACCGTAAGCCATAAAACTAGAAATCGAGAGGAATAATATGGTATAATTTTCAATATAGCAAGCGATATTAATTTCAGAGATATAGCAACGTAAACAAAAACTCCCATGTTATTTGTATATCTATATATAGTCACCCTATGTAAGTGCTATTTATTTAAATGTCATATTGACACCTTTTATCTTACACTGACATTTTTTTTATTTTTGGAGTAATGTATAGAGACACATGAAGGGTTTTAATTGTAAATAATATTTTTAAATCACAATTTTCGCGATATTAATGAATTTGAGTCGGTGAACGTCCTTAAGGTAGTTCTCTTCATATTGCAAAAACTGAAAAAGCTTCTGAAAAAAATATAAAAATATTCTTCAAAGTCACAGAAATGATACCATATGTTTGTTTACATACATTGCGGAACAAATTTTTGAGAAAAAAATTCTTGAAAATGGTTATTTTTACATGAGAGTAAATGAGTGCTATATCAAATGTGACAGAAAGCAATAGTATTACTCATCAAAAAAAACTGGACTTCAAAAAGAAAAGCATAGCGTAAGAAAGATGAAATTCGGCTCTTTCTATCAAGTTTATCAAAGATGTGTCAAGCCGATCTTTTTAAAAAGATATTAATGATTATAAACACAAATAGCAGACGATGTGCACGAGAGCGAGAGAGACAGAACGACGCCCATGGTAAAGGTTGTGCTCTCACTGAGCCACAAACTGTAGAGCCCGAGGAGAACCCCCTTAAGGCAGTCTTACTCCTATAGGCCTTTCTGGTCAAAATTACCTAAAAAATGATAAAAATTATGATTATAATAAAATAATTAAAATATATTGTAAATATGACTTATTTTGAATAAAATGAGCCGAGGCAGAGGTTCTTAAACTCATTTTATCCTCAGTTATAGCATTTTCAAGAAAAAAAGTTTGTCGTAACTTTTCTCTGAGACCGCATGATGGATTTTCATGGGACAAAGTGCAAATTGTTCCTAATTTATGTAGTTATGGGCGTAAGAGTTGCAATTTTAAGGTTTTCATGTACAAGTATTTTTTTCATGGTAAAAACTAATTTTTTTACAATAATTTTTTGCATTTTTTTGAATTTTTAGGGTTTTTGCCATGAAAAAAATACTTATACATGAAAACCTTAAAATTGCAACTCTTACGCCCATAACTACGTAAATTAGGTACAATTTGCACTTTATCTCATGAAAATTCATCGACCGGTCTCAGAGAAAAGTTACGACAAACTTTAAAAAATGACATTTTGAGAAATAAGCCTGCAAAGAAAAATACCATAAAACTCCAAAAATAATCAGCCATTTGATCCCCATTCTTTTCTTTCTTGAAACTCACTTTCCTGTATATCTGTTATATGTTCTCCCATATAAAATGGTTAAAACAGAAGCTATGGCACCTTGCATGCATCCGTTCCATTAAAAGTTATTGCTAAGCTAGCAGCATTCGTTCCATTAAAAGTTACTGCTCAATCTGTCCTTTTGTACTTTTGATTCATCCACTGTTGAATCACTTTTTAACACACTGTTCTGAATTCGATTATTATTTATAATACTAAGATAAATGTAGAATATGCGCTAGGTCTTATGAAATATGAAATCCCAATAATCCAAATCGAAACTTAAGAAGCTATCGCTGTCATAAATAAAAGTATTGTACATAAGTACATAAAAGCCGATAAGCCCATTTTTTCAATGATCACTTGATTACACATATTAAATATTAAATATATCCTGAATTTAAGCCTGTATTCTTGTGAGCAGGCTTGTCGCTTTTAAGTGTATAGTTACATCTTGACACTTATTGCAATTCACAAATCTTCTGAATTGAATTATATATCCTATAGTGAGTTAGACTTAATATGTTACTTTCATCTTTCTTAGAAAAAAGATGTATTTATTTTTATGCGATAAAAATTTTTACTGCCTCTTCTTTAAAATACTTAATTCAATCTTGCCAATGCACATGTTTTTCAGTATTAATTTTCATGCAGCATTCCCATCTTGAACTGAAATTACTTTCCAAATCTAAACAAAACTGTCACTGCACGCTTGTATTATAATTACACTTACACTTTTCAGACATATATCTTCACATACACAATACATTAAATTTTTAGTCCTAAATTCACTTATGAATACAAATAATCAAGCACTAAGAAAAAAATCTTTCTCTATCTGAAAGCAAAAACTCTGCAAAACAAACTGTTGAAATAACATCGTTATGTATCTTGGTTTATTTGAGATTTTGGGCTGTCTGCTGTGCAACTGTGTTGACACTATGGTATTATAGTTTTATAAGTATATACGTATACAAAAGGGAGTATTATATAGTAATTACTTTACTAGAACAGAAGTGCATAATTGTCACAGCTCAAAAGACGATTCCACTGGATTTCAAATTCCAGAATATGATTTATATTATTTTTATAATAAATCCCGTATTTAAATTTAATTATTTTTTTTATAATTCTTATACTAATAAGTCTTAAATAATGTTTTTTGATATTTTAAAACACATACAAGTAAACGTGTTCCTATATATACATATATTAGAAACCTATAGAAAAGGCAAAAAAAAAGTAAAATCAATTTTTTCGTCATTTTGAAGATAGTAAGCTCTTTTAACCATCATTTTCAATTTTTTAAATTTTTGATCTAAAGTAGTTTTTTTAGGTTCAGAATAACATATATAATTACAAAATTCAATAAAAAAATTTGATTTTTTCAAAATTTTTAGGTGCAAGACCACCTTAATACTTTATTTAAGTCTTCGATTATTTTATACCTTATTCGTTCGTTGTTGTATTTTGTGCAGTGTAGTAGAAGGTGTTCTACAGTGATCCTCGTTTTACAGGTGTCACATTCGGCCGGTTTTTTTGCTTCCTCCTAGAGGAAGCTTTGTGATAGTAAATTTTTGAGTTGTTGTAAAAACATGCTATAATTGTGTTCCGAGGTGTTAGGAATCAAAATACATGGTTTTTGAAAAATGTCTGTGTGTGTGTGTGTGTGTGTGTGTGTGTGTGTACGCTTGGATCTCAGCTTCTACTCGGTCGATTTTGACCGGACAGGTCTCATTTTTTTTGTTTTTTTTTTGCGTGATGGCGGGTCAAAAATCCGTTTTTTGATTGGGGCGATGCGTTTTTGTTTTTTTTTTTCAAATTTTCGATTTTCTCAAAACTGTTTTTTGTTTTTTTTTAATGATAGGATCGAGTTATTCGAATCTGATGGGTAGCGTTCGAAAGAGAATTAAAATACCTATATTTTCTAAAAAAAAAAAGTTTCTAGCTATCACGGTTCTTTTGTTATTAACAAAAACGTGTTTTTTTTTAGAAGCTTATAACTCCTAAACTTAACGGTCAATTTTTTTGAGAAAAATCATGATAATACAGAATATAAATAGCTATAATCTGTTAAAATTTGAATACATTCTATAGAGTGTAGGCTAGATTTTGAGTAAAAAATTTAAAAATGAAAAAAATCAGTTTTGTATGTCCAACGATTACAAGAGTAAAATTGACTTAATCATTTCGAAATTCCTTGTAGAGGTATATTTTGGATAGCTCTCGGTCGAGTTCTTTGGGCAAAATGATTAGTCCAGAAATTTCAGAAATATTTGAGGTTAAAATTTTTTTAACCTTTTTTCAAATCGTAATTTCTCGAAAACGGCTCCATGTATCAGCTCCAAATTTATAGATAACTTCGTTTGTGATATAGATAATATGTGTGCGAGTTTTCATCTAGATCGTACGATTATTTTTTTATATTTGATTTTGAAAAATTTCGTATTTTACAAAGTCATTTTCTTTGTCGCATGATAAGTAGAGGAAACAAAAATTAGTTACATCATGTTGAAATTTTGTGGATGTAGAGTTTATATATTATCGTATAAGTCCGTTGGGTAAAAAAATTATCTCATGATTTCTAGAGATATTTAAGGTTAAAATTTTTTTACGGTTTTTTTTCAAAATCGTAATTTCTCAATGACGACTTCATGTATCAGCTTGAAATTTATAGACTATTTTGTATCCGATATAGGCAATACCTGTGTAAAATTTCATTAAGATTATATGGTTATTTTTTGAGATATTTGATATTTAAAATTTTAGAATTTTTGGAAATGACTTTCTTTGTTTAGTTAGATAGTAGAAGCTGATGGTAGTATTTTTATTAATGTAGTAATGATGTGGAGATTAATGGCCATACTACCAGGTAAGAAAAAATAGACAAGATTTTTTTCTTTTGGAAAAAATCTTGTCTATTTTTTCTTACCTGGTAGTATGGCCATTAATCTCCACATCATTATGACTTTCTTTGTTGTCGCACAATATAACTACATTAAAATTGTTTTAATTTCTTTGATATTTGGTGGAGATGTAGAGTTTGTAAATTATTTATTAGAAGAGTTCTTAGGGTAAAAGAATTCGTTTATGAATTTCAGATATATTTGAGGTTAAAACTATTTTAGCCCTCTTTTAAAATCGTCATTATTCGGGAACGCATGTATGTATACTAGAAAATGGGAGTGACATGCGCTATGCGCTTTGCGCCGATGCGCGCATCTTGTATACCTGCTTTTGTTTTGTAATAGCCATTTATTATTTTTAAAGTTAGAACCTTTTTCTTACATAGGAAATTCCAGAAAGAGCACACAAATATGGACAGGCATACTACTAGAGACAAGTACCCTACGAGTAGATAAGCTAGGCGGGTTCTGGACCATTTCAGGTCGTGACCTGTTGGTCCAGAACCTGTCTAGGGTTTTTGAACCACCCGCAATTGTACGGGGCACCAATAACCCATAACAAGTCGTGACCTGTTGGTCCAGAACCCGCCTAGGGTTTTTGGGCCACCCGTAATTGCACGGGGCTCCAATAACCCATAACATGTCTGAACCTGTCTGATGCAGAACCGGCACAGGATTTCTGGATCACCCGCAATTGCACGAGCACCATTAACCCATATAACGCGTCAAGACCTGCTGATGTAGAACCGGCATAGGGTTTCTGGATCACCCGTAGTTGCACGGGGAGTTAATAACCTAGACTTGCGGAATTGGAATACCGCCTCTGACTCACCCGCGCGCCAACGAGTTGAGCCAGAACCGGCCTACCGATTCTCGATCAGGTCTTGCCCGTTCTCCACGAAGCCAGGCCCTGAGGGGGAGAGAGGACCGCGAACACCCAGCGGCTCGATGACAAGCCGCAAAAAGGGCAGCGATAGCAGCCGGCTGCGTGCTGCAAACGGACAGCGGTAGCAGCCGGCGGCCGAGCGGTGGGCGGCTATAGCGGCGGGCTGCCTGCTGTCAACGGATGGCGGCTTGCTTACTTACCAACTAGTCGTCCTCATCCTCGTTATTGCCCCCTAGGCGATGGCTTCCTCGCTTTTGTCCCGCGGCGATGACTTCCTCGTTGCAAAAACTGAAAACATAATAAAATTAGTATAGGTATATTATGATATGCCCCCCCCCCCCACATGATTATATAGAGAAAAAAATCCGTGCAAAAAAATACTAACCTATCGAAGTTTAGTAGGTGGTATCCTCGTCGTCGCACAGTTAGTCCAGGCGAATTACTGAAAATTGGGCTTCAAAGTGGATGTAAGAGGTAGAACTTTGAAAACAATTGGATTCGGTCGGGAAAGTGGTCAAGAGAAAATGGTTTTCATGCTGGTTCGCGCGGAGGTCGGCTCCAATAATTATTAACAAAAATGTGAAAAAATTCGTGAACAAGCCAATTTTATTTTCGAAACTTGGCGTTTATCTCGAAATCTTATGGTTTTTAGAAAAAATGTTGCTAGGTAAAATTTGTTCTCCATGAAATTTCCTATAAAGTTCAACAAGTCCGATTAGTGAAATTGCAAAATTGTACCTTCAATCTTAATGAAATTTCACAGAAAGTAACTTTAGGTTATTAACATTAAGTGTACAAAACCCGATTCCTGTACGTCTAATAGTTTTTGTTTAATTAAAAAGTTAATTAAAAAGAGGTTTTAACTTTGAACAATTGCACAGAAAAACACAGCGATTCAAAATCATCCGCGATTTCTTTATGCATAGCAAGAAACGTCAACAAAAATATCCCGCAAGAATTTTTTAATAATTTTTATTTTTGCGGTCTCCAGAATTTTTTAAAGAGAAATCGAATTTTTCCATTTGTTAATTAAGGCCGCCAGAAAGCGAATTATTAACTTATTCCAATTTTTGAGCTCAACGAAAAAAAGTTCTCGGGAAAACGAATGTTTTAAGACTAAATTCATTGAAATACAATGTATAGATTATGAGCTACGGTGCCTCAAAGTCTGCAATCGATTACGGCGGTAATATTCAAGGTAGAGACATGTTTTTTAAGGGAATCGGTAGGGTTTATGAGTACTTTAATGGTGCCAAATATTGTTGAAATTAATCGAGAGCTTCTTATAGAATATTACAATGAAAGTCTCCGCAGCCGAGCGAAAACTGAGGCTTGGTCGGTCGAGCGCGGTGGTGGGGGTAGCGGATCGCAGTCGAGCAAAACACAACCGCGCGACTTCAAAATCAAAGCGCGCAAAAAAATACGATATCTCAGCTTCTAAATAACGTAGAAAGATGATTTTTTTTAATTTTGTATGCCGAAACGAAAAAAACGCATTGGCGGGCTCCGTTTTTCTCTATTTCGAGATATTCTTGCGATACAAGATGCGTTTAACAATATATGATTTTTGTATTGTTATAAACTTTATTACAACGACGTTTTATAAACTATTCTGGGAATTCTCCATTCAAATGATTATCCATACCCATAATAGAGCCGAAACCGATAATTATATTTATGGCTTTATAGAAAAGAACAGGGCTTTTCAAAATGAATGATAGACTCATATTTCATTGGAAAATATTTATTCTATATTTATTATTATTAAACAGAATTTTTATGCATTATTTAATCGAGGTTTTTTACAAGGACTTTCTATCTCACATTCATAATCGCTATCATCAGCACATATTGGCGATTGCTGAAGTTCAAAACAATCAGTCTTGTCAATTTCAGTTTTGAGCGACATAGGAGAAATTTCATTTAAATCTTTTACGAGAATATTTTGTAAACCACTGTGAGGTGGCTTGCGAAAACTTTTTATATCAACTTTGCCAAATTTTCCGATTAATTGGGCGCTAGGAATTTTCTTTACTCTCTCAATAACTTTGCTCGACTCAACTGATTCCGACGGAGTAACTACTAAAATAGTACCCATAGCATGGAACGTATTAAACCCATCTATAATTTTAATGTTACGATCAGCGTTATCGGAGACTTGTTGAATATAGGAATCATTAAAAGTTAGAACCTCATTATGATTTAAAATAGACGCTTCAAACAATTGAACTTCTTCATACGAAGAACAGAAACCTAAAGAATGTAAAATTTGAATTAATTCTTTAGACCCATATTTTTTATCTAACATTGCAGCTAATCCAACTTGCACAGAGGAGACGAACGATCTAGGCCGAGTTGTAGCGATTATTGCATGAGCAATAGCTATAATAATTGGTTCGTAGCTTTCTGGTTTAGACTTATTGTGTGTTATGACGTCGGATAAAAATTGTAATAATGACTTCGGAATATCGTCTTTAGCTTTTTCCAAAAAACAACTCGGTGCCGGATAGTTCTTCGTATCGTAAAAGGTATTTTTTATATCCTGAAGAATTATTTTCGAACTATTTTTTACAAATCGAAGACGTTCTTCAATTTCATCGGCGCATTTGCTTTTATACCATTTTTCAGTAAGAATTATTTTACCTACATCAGCAAAGGTTAATATAGGCCCGTCACTTGATCGATGAACTGTTAAATCGTCGCCAAAGCTATCTTTTAAATATTTAATAATATACTTCAAATGAGGTAATCTATCTTTATCAACTCCATAATGGCTAAGAATTTTTACGATACTAAATTGGCATGCCTGCTCTTTATTTTTAATGAGATGCTCAGCAATGAACCTAGCAGCTGCAGCAGCAGTCGAGCATTCATTATCAACTATTTCGATTTTATTTTTCAATAAACGCGGCATGCAGTCGTTATGGTATCTTGCATTTACGTCGACTAAGTTCTCAACGTTGCTGATGCGAAAAGAGATACATACAGCCTCCGTATCACTCCTATATTTTAATTTTTCAATAAGTGAGTCTTTCGTCTTAGCCTGCGTAACGTACCTCACAATTCTGCGGCTACTTACTGGTTTCTTCACTTCTTTCTTAACAAACTTGTCGGATGCATCTTCTGAGCATATAAAACACAGATTTATAAAATCAAAATCGCTAACAATCCGCTGTCGAGTAAGATAAGGGGTAGGATCTTCGCTAGTTGACTGTTTCTTCAAGCATCGCATTATTCTGTCTTCACTTGAATAGTTTTTTGCACAAGATGTGTGAACGACTAAGCTTGTGCACCTAGTCAATGCAGTGTGAACATTGTCGTTTAATTTTAAACTTGCAGCAATGCACTTCATAATAGCTGCGTGCTCGATTGTACGTGCAGGCTGACTATCGTGTATTAAAAATTAAAACGTACAACTGAAATCGTTTTTTCATCATACCCCGGCTAGGCCGAAAGTTCGCTAAAACATGCGTGTTTTGTGGCCGGGAAGTTGCATACACAGAAAGGGGATCTGCTTACGCACAAGGAGCGCGCTCTGTTGTTTTACTCGAGCATGCTCCCCGTACCTAACCTTCTCCGTGTATTACACAGTCACGTGTTTTCAGTATATGACGTGACTATCACCTGCAAATTCCCGGCCGCAAAACATGCATGTTTTGACGAACTTTCGAGCCAGGGTATAAAGAAAAATAGTATATGCACCTCGGCCGGAAAATAGAACATCATATCCCCGTGTTTGCCGTCCGAGGCGAAGCCGAGGACGACAATCTACATGCGAATCTAATATCCTATTTCCCGGCCTAGGAACGTAATATATAATTGTTTAATAAAAAAAACAGCTTACTTACGAGCACAGTAGATCAGCAGTTCGGAATACTATATTTATAATAAAATGTTGAAATATACACAGGATATATTTTTAAACACCACTATTTCAAATTTTTCTCACAACTCTCACAGGCAGAAGTCTACAGCACAACTCTCACTGGAGAATAGAGAAGCACGTAGTTATCAAGCTGGAGTCGTCATCACTCTGCATCACCGTCTCATCGGGCATGATGTCCCCGTGGAGGATGTCGGAGAAGCGACCTCGTGACGAGGACGACAATGATGAAGATGAGCCAAGTCGGCAAATTCGTCGTAGACTAAATTTTACGATTTAATCAGTCTTTTTCAGGACTAAACCAATCGGCCTTTTTCAGGACCACTAATTTTTTTCTAACAGTCGAACAAACATTCATATATTATTATTCATATATTTAAAAAATTAGAAGAACTCAAAATTTAATAAAAAAAAATGTTCATTTATTTGAGTTTAAATAATTTACAAAAATAAAATTCAAATGTACATAAAGTGATAGGATTCTGATATTTCCTTCACGTTTTTGCTGTGTTGATGCTCGAGCATCCATCTTTTCATGACCAGCGCGTTTCGAAGTGCGCATACTGGAAAGTTACAGGCAGTATGGTTGGTACATGAGACTGATTCTGTAGGTAGACTTTTCAATGAAGGACATCCCATCTCTTCGATGTTAGTAACTAATCTGAAAAATTATAAATATTAGGAAAAAACGTTTTTTATGAAAATAATTTTATAACAACAAAATAGCTTACCGATCGGGAAAAAATCTCTTCAACCATTTACTTTTCTCCAAGCCTTTTACGTAAATCTCTGCTCCGAAGAGTACACCATTTAGAGTGTTTTTTAGTTCATAGTATGGAATATTGCCTGCTTTCCACATTAATTCATGGAAATTTTGTTCAAGCTAGCGATTTTCGGACTTGTTTTTGTCCAACAATTTGTCCCATGCATAAGGCGGTTTAAACAGGAAAACTGATGGTGTAGGGTCTTCCTCGAGAGGGACAATAGCTACTTCCTTGAAGACGAATTCATTCAAGGTAATTTTGAAACCTTGCACATCGACAATATACTTCATTTTGATGCTGCTGCTGCTGTGACTGTTCTCGAACGAGAGCAGAAGAGCGAATGAAGTTTTTAGCGTCTTGCTGTTTATTTTATAGTCAGTCTTCCTATTTTGTTTAACCAATCGTGTTATTTTTACCCCCACCATGACGCGTACACCCAATCAGAATCGATCTCTGTTCGCGAATTTTTTAGATAAAAGGAGGTGTACGTGCGGTACAGAGTCATTCGACTGCCCCGCGCAGTCAGTGGCTCAAGATGCCTCAATACTTCAAAAATACAGCTCTTATGCTATGTAAATCGTATCGACTCGTTTTAAGTGGTGCGGCTGATCAAGATGATGTGAATAATTGGATTACGCTTGGCCGCAGAGCTCTAGTGGAAGCTGAAAAATTGGCTCAGCTCAAGCCCGAGTTAACAGACTTAACAGTGGCTGATAGGCAAAAGTTGCAGGCTTCGATCGCGCTCATAAAAAGTGTTCTACGCTTGTTGAGTGAACATCGAGTGGTGGTGGGAGCCGGACTACAAGCGAGTGAAAATGGACTACAAGCGAGTGAAAATGGCCCCTCGGTGAGCTGGGATGATGTCCAATCAGCTTTCGAGAACAGAGTAAGGACGGGTGTTATTACAAACCGAAGACATCTTGATTTATTAAAGTTCATGAAAGACGCTAAGAAAGAATTTATTCAAAAAGTGTGTGAAATTCTTAAAGAACCTTTGAAAGTTAACACAGGGTTAGCAGCCGAGTACGCGATAGTTAAAAATGGTGAAGAGACAATTGAAATAAAATATTTCAACACAAAAACAGCTTCGATATATTCGACTACGGACTTGAATGAGTGGTTTGTGATGAACGTACAAAATCGCATTGACACAGATATGGAAGAGTTTCAAGAGCGCGAATCAGGCTGAACGCTCAAATCCATTTTAAATTTAGTTGTGAATATTTATAAGTTCAACCCGATAAGAGGAAGCTCGTACATTGATTTGCCGCCATTCATCAATAATAAGAAAGCATGTATAAACGTTGAAAATCAAGATGATGAATGTTTTAAATGGGCAATTCTATCGGCACTACACCCTGCTAAGACACATGCCAATCGAGTGACGAATTATGTATCACATAAAAACGAACTGAACTTTAAGGGAATTGACTTTCCTGTTGATCCTCGAAAAGTTAGTAAGTTTAAGAAACAAAATGACGTTTCAGTGAATGTGTATTATTTGAAAAAGAAGCAAAGAGAAGCTTTTGACGTCTCACCACGACACCTGACGGCTGATAAAAAAGATAAACACGTCAATTTATTGCTAATCGAAAATGATTATGTCGATGAGGATGAAGATGGCTCGGCTCTCGATAATGATGATGATATTGAATTCAAATACTACTTTGAATCAAATAGTACTACGTTTGGATAAAAAATTTATCACGATTGTGCAGTAAACCGCTATCTTCACGTAAGTGTAAAACTTTTATCTGTAACCGCTGTCTGCATTATTTTCGAACGAAAGAGAAGTTGACAAAACATGTGATTAACTGTGAAACAATGAATAAGTGTAAAATTACTCTACCATCTGTAAAAAACAATACTTTAGAGTTTACAAACTTTGGTTGTAAAAATCGTGTGCAAGCGTAATATACGCTGACTTTGAGTGTATATTGAAGCCTGTGATTGGCAATGAACGAGCTTACCAACTTCATGTGCCATTCAGTGTGGGCTACTTTATTAAATGTAGCTACAATGACTCTCTCTCGGAACATAAAAGTTATAGGCAAAAGGACGAACAACCCGAATCTCCATCCAAATGGTTTGTACAGAGCCTCCACTCACTGGCTGTAAAGTTGGATGAATCGTACAAACATCCAAAGCCCATGACTAATCTAACATCGCTCGAAAATATTATGTTTGACAAAGCACTTCTATGTCACATTTGCGAGAAGCCATTCACGAAGGATGACAAGCGAGTACGCGACCATTGCCATTTTACGGGAAAGTGAGTATTTTTTTATATTTTCTCTCTCTTTCTCTCTCTCTCTCTCTCTCTCCAACATAAAAAAATTATAATTATTGCAGATATCGTGGACAGCACATAGCAAATGTAACCTTGGCTTCCAAGACTCGAGAACGATCCCCATAGTTTACCACAACTTGAGCGGATACGATTCTCATCTCTTTATCAGAGAAATCGCAACATGCTTCCCAGGGCGAGTTTCGCTACTTCCACAAACAAAAGAAATATATATCTTTTACAAAGTTTGTGGAAGGTACAGACATAAACCTGCGATTCATCGACTCGTTCAAGTTTATGGCTTCATCGCTAGAAAAGTTGGACTCATATTTGGAAAAACTGAATACTTTGGAGAGAATGTTCAAAGAAGATGGTCTATGCGATGAACAAATTTCACTTTTGAAGAGGAAAGGAGTTTTTTCATACGACTACGTTTCGTCATTTGAAAAGCTAGAACAGCCAAATCTACCGTCGAAGGATGACTTCTTCAGCAGCTTATATAACGCTCACACCAGCGATAAGAATTATGAGCATGCACAAAAAGTTTGGCAGAGTTTCGACATTCAACATCTTGGGCAGTACTCTGACTTATACCTCAAGACAGACGTTATACTATTAGCTGAAGTTTTTGAAAATTTCAGAAATAATTGTCTTGAGGCTTATGAGTTGGATCCTGCCCATTATTATACAACACCCGGATTGACTTGGGATGCCATGCTCAAAAATACTCAGGTATGATTTACTTTAAATAAAATTAATTAACTAAAATTCACAATTAAAAAAACAAATTTTATATTTCACAGATCAAACTTGAGCTTCTCACAGATGTAGACATGTTGCTGTTCATCGAGCGCGGCATACGAGGAGGAATCAGCCAGTGTTGCAATCGCTATGCGAAAGCGAACAACCCGTACATGAAGGATGGCTATAACGCTAACGAGGACGAAAAATATTTGATGTATTTTGACGTCAATAATTTATACGGTTGGGCAATGACTGAATCCTTACCCTATGGCGGTTTCAAGTGGGTGGAGAATGTCGATGAAGTAAACTTCTTCAACATCCCCGATGACAGTGACTTTGGCTACTTTGTTGAGGTGGACCTGAAGTACCCCGAAACAGTCCATGATGCCCATAAAGATCTGCCGTTCTGTGCCGAACACATGGCGCCTCCTGGCCCGAAACAGCATAAACTCATGACGACGCTTCACGATAAAACTCGTTATGTGCTTCACTATCGAGCACTCAAACGGGCCTTGAAACATGGCCTGGTTCTCGTCAAAGTCCATCGAGCCATAAAATTCCAGCAAAGTCCTTGGCTTAAAAAATATATTGACTTGAACAGCGCAAAAAGGAAGGAAGCCAAAAATGAGTTTGAAAAAATGCTGTTCAAACTTTTTAACAACGCTGTGTATGGCAAAACGATGGAAAACGAGAGGAAACGCGTTGACGTGAAGCTAGTCAACAAATGGAAAGGCCGCTGTGGAGCTGAGGCACTAATCGCACGGCCCAATTTTCACAGCTCTGACATTTTTGACGAAAATCTCGTCGCTGTGCAGCTGTTGCGGACGGAGATCTGCATAAGAAAGCCCATCTACATTGGCTTGTCAGTTTTGGACCTTTCAAAAACACTTGTGTACAGGTTCCACTACGACTATATGCGAGATCGTGTAGGAGACAGAGGCAAGTTGCTATACACCGATACGGATAGTCTGATATATGAGGTTACAGGCGTTAACGTGTACGACGTGATGCGACAAGACATTCACGAGTTCGACACATCAGACTATTCTGAAATTAATCCGTTCAATATGCCTCGTGCCAACAAGAAAATCGTCGGCTTGATGAAGGACGAGTGCAACGGTGAGATTATGCTAGAATTTATCGGGTTGTGGAGTAAAATGTACAGCGTGAAAGTACAGAATCAAAAACGTATCAAGAAGGCCAAAGGAGTCACTCGAGATCAAAGAAACATCAGGTCTCGACATCACAACATCCACACTGAGAAAGACAAGAAAAATGCTCTCAGTGCACATGATGACAAACGCTGCCTACAGCCTGGAACCACCGATACACTGCCCTGGGATCACTATAGAGCAAGAGTGGTGGGAGAAGAGCAGACCAATGAGGACGATGAAGTTGCTGAAGAGGGGGAACGCGAGCCGCCAACCGCCGCAGAAGAGCTGCTATATAATGAGGCGGCGCGAGAGCAGGAGCTCATTCGCACAGTCAAGCCTCCCAGCAGTAGTCTTCAGCAACAGCAGCTCCAGCAGATCTCAACGCCGCTTCCTTCAGCCTGGCAGCAGAGTACTTCAGTCGTGCAGCCGCTTCTCGCTGTTTTGCAGCCGCTTCCTGCTGTCTTGCAACCGCTTCCTGCAGCTTCGCTCCTCGTCTTCAAAAGACCTTGTGAGTCAAGTAGTGGAAGTAGCAGTAGTAAGAAACGGAGAGAAATTTAAGTTTAGTCTTTTTTCTTAAAGTAATTTTTTCTTCTATTATTTTTCTCATATTTTAAAAAACTAAACATTTTTTCAACCTTTCTGTTACAGATGGATTTAGAAGGTTGGTCGATCTAACCAAGGGCCAGCGTTACATTATATATAGTTTTGTCTGTTGCATTAGTTACATGGTCATTTTTTTATCGTTTTCATCTGAATCTTCGAGTTTACCGTTTTTGTTTGGTGGCTTTGGTATGGTAGTCTGTGATTTAATTTTTCCTTCATTTTCGGAAGTTTGTGAATCTTTAGAACTGATTAGTGAGTGTGTTCTCTTGTTATCTGTTGTTGTGTCCATAGGGAGAGGCATTTATTTTGTTGAATTGTCTATGAGTTGATAAGACTGTGTATTTGTGATTGTGAAATTATCGATGTTTATTTTTTCGGAGTATTGGTTGGCGTGCCTATAGGTTGAGTATTTACCTTAGTAGGAAAAGTCGAGCTGTGTATGTCTATATTTTGAAATCTCGATGTTTGCAAATTTGGAGTTTTGTTAGAACTTTGTGTAAAGTTTTGCAAATTGAGAGTTGCTTCGGGACATACTTTAGAAATATGACCGGCTTGCTTGCGTATGAAACATGCTGCTGAGTCAGTTGTCAGATATGTCCAATAGGTGGTATTTTAGTGCGTTAACTGCAGTGTTTCGGGCAGGAAATGTTCGTCATCTTCTTTGATGTAAAATTGTTTTCAGAAAGACATTATGTGGGTTTACTTGAACTTGCTTGTATTCCGTTTATATTTGAGAGGATTTGTATACCTTTAGCTTTTAGTGCTGCTATTATGATATTATTCGGAATAATTGTCTGTATGTTTGAGATTACTACTCTCTTATTATTATTTATCAGAGGTCTAACTACTAGTGTATGATCATCAATTTTTACCGTTTTATTTTTCATGAATTCAACATGTTCTTTGCTGTTTAAATAGATGCACACTCTGCTTCCAGATATTTTACATTACTTAGGTTGAGTAGGCGTTCTATTCCATCCAGGTAGTCGTCGATAGTCAGGCCCTCCACGGGATCGATGATGATGGCATGTTCCCTTTTTGGTGCTGTACATTGAATGGTAACGGTTGAGAAGATTAGCTTCATATTCATTGAGTTAAAGTTTTCTTGGTGAGATGTACTAGAAGGGCTTCCACTGGTTGAGGCCATTGTGGTAGATCTTCCTCTATGAGGAAGCAATATTGCTTCCTCATAGAGGAAGCTTTGTAACGGTGAAAAAAAATTTCGAGACAAAAAATGTTCAAAAAGATGTTTTAAGGCGATACATGTCGATATTTGTTGATTTTGAGAAAATTTTTTCTTTTTTCGTAGATGTGTGTGTGTATATGTGTGTGTGTGCGCGCGCGTGTGTGTGTGTGTATGTGTGTGTGTGTAAACTCTTTATATCTCGGAAACGAATCGACCGATTTTCGTCGGACAAAGACTATTTCTTCGTCTAGCGAAAAAAACTCGGTACCCTGATGAATTTGAGTTTTTATTGATTTTCTTTATTTTTATAACCAAAAAATGAATTTGAATTTTTATTTTTTTTTTATTTTTTTATATCTTACAGCTATTATTACATAATATAATGAACTTTTCTTGAAAGGTATTTAAGTTACCTATATTTTTTTTTAATATTTAAATTATCTTCACTCTGTCATTTGTTATTAAGGAAAACGTTTTTATAATTCATAAATTAATTTCTCGAAAAATATTTCATTTATCGACTTAAAACTTTAATCACTTATTACACTCATTGAAGACTATATTTGGTTAAAATTTCAAGAGATTATCTTCTTTTTTTAGAAAAAAATTATTTTAGAAAATATGTGCGTTTTCGTTGTCGCACGATAACAAGAGTAAAAATTATCCAATCGTTCTGAAATTTGTCACAGATGTAGCTTTTATTTATCTTCAGATCGAGTTCATTGCCCAAAAAAATCTGTCCATTACAACCAAAGATATTTGAGATTAAAAAATTTTTTTTTTAAATTTCGAATAGTGTTTACTCAGAGAATTTTCGATTTATCGACTTAAAATTTTAACCAATTAATAAACTCATTGAAGACTATATTTAGCTAATATTTTAAGAGATTATCTTCATTTGTTTTTAAAAAAAAAATAATTTTAGAAAAAATTTGCGTTTTCGTTGTCGCACGATAAAGAGAGTAAAAATTATTCAGTCGTTCTGAAGTGTTGCACAGATGTAGCTTTTATACACCTTCAGATCAAGTTCATTACCCAAAAAAATCGGTCCATTACGAAAAAAGATATTTGAGGTTAAAATTTTCTTTTTTTAATTTTCGATTCGTGTTTACTCAGAGAATACTTGATTTATCGACTAACTATATAACTATCTATTAAATAAATTATATAATAATAATAAGTTTTTACTATTGATTCGTTTGATGTCCGCTACCTTAATAAAATATATAACTATCTATTAAAGAAATGATTAAAATGAATTTTTGCTTTAAAATATAATAAATTTAATATCTAAAAAATGCATATTGCTTAATAACATAAATTGGAATCTTTACTATCAAGGTTGACATCAACAGTAAATGAACGCATAAGGAAAATTCAAATTTTATTATTTAGTTAAGAGAATTAAAAATGGTTTAAAAGCAAAAATCTTTTTTGATTAATATTTTTAAATGTTTTAACTTTACGTCAATGTAAAAATATAAAAAAAAGAATACAACTATAAACAATTTTTTTAAAAAGTATGTAAATATATAATAAAAAAAGTAAATGAATACGTGATCTTAGTATCTAAATACGTTTCGCCAATGAATAAACACTCAATAATGACGATTTTATGATTTTATTCTTAAAAAGATAATGTCTTTTACGCAGAATCTTTATATAAAATTAAATAATAATTTTAAAGGATTAGAAAATTATCGTCATGTTAAATAAATAGAAAAATTGATATTTTCATATATTTAAAGAAAATGTTCGTTAAGTTTGTAAAAGTTTACAAACTTAAATTTAGAATAAATTATATTTTTAAGACATTGCGATCGGCGAAATATCTGTGATCTCCAAAAAATATCAGTCTTAAATTAAATTGATCATTTCATCAATAAAATTTTATTAATTTGAAAGTCTGAGCTCTAGTTTCATAACTTACCTGTTTTTTTTAAGCTATTTCAATATCAACAACGTATTCCAATAGACAAATTTCACAATTCATGAATAAAAATGTATCGATCGCTGCTAACATTGTGGTGGTTTCCGTTATCGATGCCAAACATTTTTTAATAAAAATGCAAGTTTTTTTTTAATAACTTTTTTATCAAAAGAAATAAAGATAATCTCTTGAAAATTTAACTAAATATTGTAATAAGTAATTGTAATAATTGGTTAAAATTTCAAATTGATCAAATATTCTCTCAGATATCAGTATTAAATAACATTAAAAAAAAATTTTTAATCTCGAATATCTGGTCGTGATGATAATTTTTTTGTGTTTTTTGTGGGCAATGAATTTTTTTTTTGTAAAATATAAAATTGTATAATAATAATTGCTTTTTAATGATAAAAAATAGAAAGAGTAAAAATAAAAAATCACAAACCATATAACATAGTCTCACCGTACAAAATAAAGTATTAAATTTTAAATATTGGAATTAAAATTAATTAAAGGAATCAGTAAATTAAGTTTGAGGAATCTACGTGCCAATAAATTGGCAGCGGTTTTTTTATTGTATACCAAATGAATAATTTATTATTTTAGTAATTTTGAAAATTAAGGATCTGTAGGCCAACGGCTCATTAACTCAAATTTACAGAATTTTTAAACCAACGATTCGTTCAGCTGTTGGCTAAGCGAACCATCATTTTGAGACGAAATTAGTAGCATTTGAAAGCAAGAATTGGTGAAACCATTAGCGAACTCGTTCCGATTGTGCCAACCGATTGTAAACTATTGGTTAATATTTCTACCAGGGCGTCAAGGGGACGCCGAAGTCAATTTTAAATTTAAATGGAGGGTGGCGCTGTGTTCAGTAAAACCGGTTTTTATTATACAAATTAAAAAATTCTTATCTTTTTGGATTTTGGAGACTTGAGCGCGCTTTGGATGTTAATGTTTAATTATTTCTCAAAATCGCAACTCAAACAATCAATTAATTACCTAGAAAACCTTGAAAAACTTGCGCGGTAACATAACCTATAAATTACGAAATTGAAAGATCATAATTTTTTTTAATTTCAAGACTTGAGCGCGCTTTGTATATAAATTTTAAGTATTTTTCCCAAATTTTCAGTCCAATCGGTTAATTATTCGAAGAGAAAACTTTGAAAAACTAACTGACGGGACTTCGGCCTCCCCTTAAGGGGATGTGCAACCCTAATTTTAATATTTTTTTAAATCAACATTCAAACATTTATTTGGAAAAAGACGGCTGTCAAGCGCTCCGTACACGCAAACACTATATGCAGATTTTTTCTGCATAATTCTATTGATATTTGCATAAGTTATGCTCGTTTGAAAAGTAGGTCAATTGTAGATTCCTACTTACCGACAGTACGGTTTTTATTTAATTAAATAAATTCTTATCATTTTTTTTGGAAAAAGACGTCTGTCAAGCGCTCCGTACACGCGAACACTATATGTAGATTTTTTTCTGGATAATTGTATTGATATTTGCGTGAGTTATGCTCGTTTGAAAAATAACGTCGGTACTCACATCCCCTTTTTAATTACGAGCCTACACAAAATTATTTTAGGAGTTTGAATACAAATTTGATTATGCCAAGAAAAAACCGCTCCCAATACATTGGAACGTAGCTTCCTGAAACTAATGAATCGATACCTTGTTTTAAATTTTATGCCAATAATTAATTGTATTGCACCAAATTTTATCTATGAATATTCCCATAAATCTTAAAATTAGAAATTTATTTTGCTGCGTAAAAAACGCACCACGATATTTACCACAAGGTAATGTGGAAATAATATCAATCTGAGGATAATAAATAATTTCGTATTTTGTTATAATTGCGACTATTACTTATTTATATACTCGCAATAAATTTTCATCTACACAAATTATAATTTTATAAATTATAAATAAACGAATATAGTCATCAACATTTTTCTTATCTACAATACAAATTCATATATTTATTTTAATTTGATTTAATTGAAAAAAATGCTTCTTTATATCATTTGGCAACACGATACCATCAGACTTTACCTACTCGTTGAATAATACTGAGCTTAACTCGGTTGACTGTATTAAAGATTTGAGTATTTTTTTCGACTCCAAACTAACATTTAATCACCATATCAACCATGTTAAAATCTTAACAACGAAGAAGATTAACTTTAAGAAATTCTCAAAAGATTTCTCCTAAGTATCAACATTCAGAACCCTATGCTAGGCACTAATTTATCCGTCATTAATTTATGGCTCAGTGGTCTGGAGGCCTTATATAAAAAGCCAAATTGGTATACTGGAAAAGGTTAACCACTTATTTTTGAGATATGCTGCGTTTAAGATTGGTAAGTCTATGCACTTCACAAATCATAACTATGGTCCCATATCAAATACATTAAACATACCAACAATTGAGTCAGCTATGATAAGAACCGATTTAATTTTTGCCTATAAGATACACTTGAATCTTATAGATGTCATAGACTTACTGAACTTATTCGCATATCATGTTCCTAGGCGGATGTTACGTCATAATGATAGGTATTTTCATGTACCTTTGTATCCTAGTGACTTCTACCTACGTTCTCCTATCATTAGACTATCCACCATGTGCAATAACAATTTCGGTTGGCTAGACCCTTTTAGCAGTAGTTCGGGAAATGTGAAAAGACTGTCAAAACGCACGTTAGTATATGGTAAATAAATAAAAATATATGATCACTAATATGGTTAATTTTTGTTAAAATTTTGTGAATTAATGTATTGCGGAACTCAGCAGCCATCTATCTTATTTAATTTTGTAATAATACTGTAATATAAAGGGTTTATTCCGTTTAAGACAAATAAATACATAAAAATTGATTGATTGTTACTCTTATTATAGCGCGACAACGAAAACGTGATTTTTTCCAAAATAATTTTCTTATCAACTACAAATAAAGATAATCTCTTGAATATTTAATCCAATATTGCTTTTAATAAGTGTGATAAGTGGTTAAAATTTTGAGTCGATCAATCAAATATTTTCTGAGGAAATAGTATTCGAAAACATTTTAAAAAAATTTTTAACCGTTAATATCTTTGATTGTGATAGTCCGATTTTTTTGGTCAACGAATTCTGTTTGGAGAAATAAAAAAGCTACATCTTTGCCAAATTTCAGGAAGATTGATTGAGTTTTACTATTTTTATTATGAAACAACGGAAACGCGATATTTTTCTGAAATAATTTTTTTCTCGAAAACAAATGAAAATAATCTCCTGAAATTTTAACTATATTTTGTCTTCAATCTATTTAGTAAGTGGTAAAAATTTTGAGTCAATTAATTACAAAATCTCAGAGAAAACGATAATCTAAAATATCTTCAAAAACTTCTTAACCTCAAATATATTTGGATCTAACAGACGGATTTTTTTTTTGCAGCGAACTCCACTGAACACTATACAAAAAATACTTCTTCACAAAATTTCAAAGTGATTAGATACATTTTACTCCAGTTATCGCATATCAGAAAAGCGATTTTTTTCATAAAATAATTTTTTTCGCTAAAAATATTTGTCATAACTACTTGAAATTTGAACAAATTATAGATTTATATATGAGACATTAACAAAAAAAATTCATTTCGATAGCCCCTACTATTTCGGAGATATCTGTGACTTCCAGGAATAACGACTTAACACACTTGTACGTGTTTTCGAGAAGTCGCCGTTTTAAAATTTCTGTCATGACACTTCATACATAAGATCAAAATGCGCGAGATGAGTCATAACAATTTAGACATTTACAAAGGTATCGAACAGCGCCGGTCTTAAGGCGTGGCGAGAGGGGCAGTCGCGCTGGGCCCCGCGCTGATAGGGGCCCCGCGATGCAGGCCCGGACTGGCCATCGAGAATTCGGGAGAGCTCCCGGTGGGCCGCGTGGCCTTAGGGCGAGTAAGAAAAAATTATTTTTCTTATTCCCCCACCCGAAAGTACGTACTTTCGGCCCGCATCTCCGAGCCGAAAGTTAACTTTCACACCCTATTTTAGACCAACCGCGCGCTCTGATTGGCTGCCGAAATTTCCCGACCCGCTGCGCTTGAGCGCCCGCGCGCATGAGCTACTCTGTCTCATGCACACGAGTGACGAGAAAAAGGAGTTAGTTGAAATAAAAAGTGGTGTTGTTTGATCGTGGTCATTGTTTTTTTCTCTTGTTTTCTACACGTACTTACGAGTCGTGTAGAAACAATTAAGTAAACGTGCAGACGGGAGCGTCCGAGGAAAACATGTTTGTGCGGTGTGAAGGTTAGATACGTACACCCAATGGACATTGATTCGTGTCGTTAGTGACCGTCATGCATAACCTTTTCAATTGTTTTCTCATTTCTTATGTATGTTAACGTTTAAACGGTTATGCGTGACGGTCACTAACGGGCACGTTCGACACGAATCAATGTCCATTGTGTGTACGAAATAGACAGAGGAAAGTGCACGGGTGACGAGAAAAAAGAGCTAGTTGATCAAACTTTAATGTACTTTTTTCATCACCTGATTTCTTTCTTTTTTTAATGAATGTGTTTCTGATGCCCGCCCCGACCAGCAAAACCTCCCCTACCGAAAAGACCCTTGTGTGAACCTAAATGTGTACCCACATGGGTTCTTACAAGAGTTCCCATAAGCGTTTCCCAATGAGTTCCCACGTGGTTTCCTACATGGGAAACCAACTGGCTAATTGACTGGGGATCCTATGTGGGGACCTGTATGGGATTCCCGGAGAGTTGATGAAAATTAGTTTGCACACAATTTATTTAAAGTATGTATTATTTAGTCATGCATTAAATATTGTATAATAATAAATTTTTTGATACCATTTTATGCTTTATTAGATAACAAATTTTTAGTTCCCATTGTAAAAGGGATATCAAAAACAAGACAAGCCTTGTAATTCGGACTCTTCGTAAAGAGTCATTTGCACGTTTGACTTACACGGTTTATATACTCTCGGCCATCCCGTGTATCCACAGAAAGCACTACCGAAGCGCCACATAGCGGACAAATAGCCGAAGCTTCTTTACCGAGTGCCGCCCATCACAAGTTCTCCTTTGTTGCCGCTATGCCGCGCTCCGATAGTGCTTTCTGTGGATACACGGGATGGCTGAGAGTATATAAGCCGTGTAATTCAAACATGACTTTACGAAGAGTCCGAATTACAAGGCTTGCCTTGTTTTTGATATCCCCTTTACAATGGGAACTAAAAATTTGTTATCTAATAAAGCATAAAATGGTATCCGAAAATTTATTATACAATATTTAATGCATTACTAAACAATATATGATTTAAATAAATTATGTACAAACTAATTTTCATCAACTCTCCGGGGATCCCATACAAGTCCCTACATGGGATCCCCAGTCAATTAGCCAGTTGGTTTCCCATGTGGGAAACCACGTGGGAACTCATTGGGAAACGCTTATGGGAACTCTTGTAAGAACCCATGTGGGTACACATTTGGGTTCACACAAGGGTTTTTTCAGTAGGGTCGGCTTCGCCTCGGTCTTGCAAACCATCTCTGCAACAGCGAAAGTAGCAGACGCCTAAAAAACCAGCTCTCCACGCCGGGTCGAAAGAAAAAACAGTCGGTAATATCGACCGAGCTACCCAAAGTGGCCGTGAGAGGCATTACTATCGAGCGGGCCGAAAGAAAAACTAACATTCAAACACAGCTAGCAGACGACAACGCAATTTTATTAATTATTTAACAATTACAGAACGTACTTTCGGCCGGGGAGTAAGAAAATAGTATACAATACTTGAACCGGAAATTGGATGCCCTGGGCGTGCGTCATGACGCCCGATGCGAAGCCGAGAAATCCAATTTCCAGCCCACATATCGTAATATACTATTTAAACCCAAGTAGCTGGGGGACGCGAGGTCCATGTATATTAGGGAATCACATAGACGTGTAACAATAAGCAAGGCAATTATTTAAACAATTTTTAAACCCTAGTAGCCGGGGGATATGAGGTCCAGGCATATTAGGGAATTACGTAGACGTGCAACAATAAGCAAGACAATTACTTAAACAATTTAAAACGCAAGCAGCCGGGCGACGCGAAGTACACGCATATATAAGGGAGTCATGTAGACATGAAAAAATAAGCAAAACGATTATTTAAATAATTTTATTCCCATCTCTACTATAATGGCCCTTTTACAGCCTGAAAAGCGGCACAAAAGTGGCGTCTGATTCCCTCTATAAAGTACTTTATTCTCGCATATGCGAGAATAATGTAACATAGTCTAATTTTTTACTTTTATGGTGAATTGGGTTAAAACTAACAAAATTGTATAACACATTAATGCAAAACAACTTTTTAAATCTATGAAATGGCCACAGTGGATGTGGCCGCTACGAAACAACACATCTCGCTTCGCTACGCTCTCTCGGGCAGTGAACTCACCCGCGGGAATAATCTGCGACTTTAGCCCCTCGTTATATAATCTACTATTTAAACCTAAGTAGCCAGGGGACGCGAGTTCCACGCATATTACGAAGTTACGTAGACGTGAAACGTAAGCAAAACTTTTATTTCCAAAATTCTTAACCTCTATAACTTGACGCCCTTATATGCGTGGACCACGGATATAAGGGAATCTACGTAATTCCCTAATATGCGTGGACCACGTATCTCCCGGTTACTTGAGTTTAAAAATTATTGAAATAATTGTCTTGCTTATTGTTGCACGTCTACGTAATTCCCTAATATGCGTAGACCTCGCGTCCCCCGGCTACTTGGGTTTAGAAATTATTTAAATAATCGTTTTGCTTATTGTTTCATGTCTTCATGACTCCTTCATATTCGTGGATCTCGCGTCCCCCGACTACTTGGGTTTAAAAATTATTCAAATAATCGTCTTGCTTACGTCTCACGTCTACGTAACTCCGTTATATGCTTGAAACTCGCGTCCCCCGGCTACTTGGGTTTAGAAATTATTTAAATAATAGTCTTGCTTATTAATGCACGTCTACGTAATTCCCTAATATGCGTGGCCCTCGTATCCCCGTCTACTTGGGTTTAAAAATTGTTTAAATAATTGTCTTGCTTATTGTTGCATGTCCACGTAATTTCCTAACATGCGCGGAACTCATACCCCCGCCTACTTGGGTTTAAAAATTATTTAAATAATCGTTTTTATGTATACATCGACTCCCTTGTCTACATTTGTTTTTTTTTTTTTTTTTGTTTTTTTGACAATATTTGTACTTTTTCAAGCAATTCCGAATTTCATTAGGAAAATCCTCCACTTAAGTAGGCCCGCAATAAATATTTGCTGGTATCGAATATCTTTCGAACCCCACTATCAGCTGCTAAGATACACTTTTGTTCTTTGTATAAACAAACAAAACAATGCAGTTATGTCGTTATTCCGGTAACTCTGCAATTAAGTGGTTTAGGGAAATTGTTCAAATAAAATAAATAACATAATTATTTCTACACTTAAAACATGGAATACCAATTAATTCTTTTTTAAATATTCATTCCCACACATGCGTCTTCCAACGGAATATGCGTGAGGTCAACGGAATTCGGTAAACCGAATTACCGAAAGTTACTCGATTACTGTTTATGCACCTCGCCCCATCGCCCGGCAATCAAAGCTGTTGTGTCACCTTCTATTATCTATTGCCTTTGATCTTTTCTACTATAAAAATAGATATGTCATAATCTGTTTATGGTATAGTATTAACTTCAAAATGGCGCTTTTAATTAAATATAAATATTCAGTTAAGTGGTTTTTCCGGGCACAGGTGCAGTTAAGTGCCAATTCTACGCAGGACATGAAAGAAGGAGGTAATCTGAGTAAGATCGCGTATAGTTTACTCAAGAACTTAAATCACTCGTAAATTGGCAGCTGTTTCAAGATGACCTTGAAAAATAAAATTTGAAGTTAGAATTTTGTAAAAAATTTTTGACATTGCCAACCGGATGTAATTTTAGTGCAATCAAAAAACGAATAAATACGTGTCGAATTATTTTTCAAGAAGAACAGCAATACTTTGATTCCAAAATAATCGGTGAGGTACGCATACTCTGGCGGTTCGATTTGAGATGGATTCCGCCTTAATTTTTTTTTTAGATAATATAGGTATTTTTATGCTCTTTCAAATGCTATTTGTCCGACTCAAATATCTCAATATTATCATTAATAAAAAATGAAAATTAGTTTTTCAAAAAGTGAAAAATCGATATAAAAAAAAAAAATTAATCAAAAAACTACAAAAATTTTGAAAAAAAAGAAAAATCTAAATCGCTGTCCGAAAACGATTGGTTAAAAATTGAAAAAGTTAGTGTTATGTACACACGCACACGCACACGCACACGCGCGCGCGCACACACACACGCCCACGCGCACGCACACACACACGGACACACACGGACACGGACACGGACACACACACACGGACACACACACACACACGGACACACGGACACACACACGGACACACACACGGACACACACACGGACGCACACACACACGGACACACGGACAACACACGGACACATAGACACACACACACGCGGACATCTTTTAAAATAGTATGTTTTGACTCCAAATGACTCAAAACATCTTTCTAAGATGTTATCTCGAAAAAATTTTTTTTTGACCGTCACAAAGTCTCCTCTAGAAGGAAGCAAAAGTGACAGACAAACTGATTTATGAGTTTGATAAAATGAAAACAAATTTAAAAGAAATATTACAAAAAATAGCTCTAAATTTTCATTTAGTATTGGCATGGTATACATGAAATGAACAATCATATTATGGTATAACAATTCATTTTTTGGATGATGATTGGAAGTATCATTCCCTCGCATTAAATTTTGTACCATCTGTGGGAAAGCATACAGGAAAGAACATTGCCGAGATTTTATTCAATGTACTCAAAGATTATAATATACAAGGTAAAGTGCAAGGCATAACTGTAGACAATGAATCAGCGAATATGACTTTCATAAGTGAGTTAAAAGTATTAATGGACCTGAAAATATTGATTTCGATATTAAAAATCAGCATTTAAGATGTTTTTCACACATTATGAATCTTGGAGTACAAGACGTATTCAAATCAATGAATATTCGAACGGTGGAATTAACTGAAACATGTAAATACAAAACGAGTGATATGAGTGATGATGCAGATGACGATGAAGATATATACAATGATGATGATTGTGACGATGCCGACATAGAGACAATTGACCAATAAATTAAAATTATTTTGTGAGGCTGCCGACATAAAATTTCGTAAGTTAATTTTAAACGTTAGAACAAGATGGGACAGTACTTATAATATGTTAAATATTTCATTTCAATTAAAAGCTGCCTTGTTAATGTTGTGGGAAAATTGTCCTGAATTAACAGCATTCAAAATTGCTGAGACAGAATGGTCATATTTAGAAAAAATGTTGAATTTCTTAAAACATTTCAAACATGTTTCAAAGATTTTGAGCTCAGAAAAAGAAATTACATTACCGTCTACTGCCGTTACGTGCAATATGCTCGTAGGTAAAGTTGAAAGAATTGTTTTAGATCTAGACAATAAATTAGATAGAAACGTAAATGATGAAACCTTACTCCTTTCTTTCCAAACCGGGCGTAATAAAATGCTTAAGCATTATCAGAAATGTAACTGGCTGTATTGTGTTTCATTAATATTAGACCCGAGGCACAAAATAGTAATTTAATAGTAAGTAACACAAATTAATATGAGGAAAGAATATAATAAAAAGTTTCTTTTTTAATGATAATATCGGATAAATTTAGATTAAAGAGTTCTTCGAAAAAGAATTCTGCTAAAGCAGTTAGCAGCAGTTTTTTTCGTTGAAAATAGGGCGAAAAAAATAAGAAATTATGGTTATAAATAAATAATTCTGCTACCGGCCAGAGCCATTGGTGTGGAGAATAAGGTGTCAAAATTTCATCCCGATCGGTTTAATAGATTTGTTTTAATCGACATGACCAATTAAAAAAATGTTGTTTTGAGAAAAACTCGTTTAAAGTTGAAGTAACAGATTTTTTGTAGAAAATTTATATTTACTTACACTCATGAGCTATGCCTGACGCATACATTAAACCTCCAGTTTCTTTATAGGCCTCGTTTTCAGCAACTTTATCCGCTCTGCGACTTGATCGATTTTTTGAAGCTCATACATCAGACTACACTTAAAATATTGGGCACAAAATATGTCAATAAAATGATATTTTACATCTATCCATAGTTGTCCGATGCCGTCATATATCGTCAGATACGAGAAACACGTGGTGGCCAGCTTTCGATGGTGGCCATGAGTGTGCAACTCTCCCCTATACATATAGACACATGGGTGTCCATATACACACATAATAAATGATCTTTGTCTTTTTGGACTTTTTAAATTTTGTGAGTACCTTTGTTGTATTTTTTCTCTTTGGTTTTACTTGAGTAAATTGATGATCAACAGTTTGTGCTGCAAAAGTATGTACTTCACCTTGAGAGAGGGAGGGAGGGGGAGAGAGAGGGAGGGAGGGGGAGAGAGAGGGAGGGAGGGGGTAGTTTATTATATTCAGGACAGCTGGTACGTTATTTTCGCGTGTTCGGATCCGACAAGCGTTTCTCTTCCAGGCTTAGGGGAAGGTGGGGCGTTACGGGCACCCTAACTTTAATTCATGATTATATTAAAGTTCTATGGATTTCAATTCTAAAAAAAAATTGTAATAAATAGCCAATACCATTAGGAAACTGAGTCAATCAATAAAAAAAATTATATTGACTTATATTTTGTAATATACAATTGGAAAGTAAAACCTTTGAAAATGCTCTCCGTGCCCCACTAGTGGGGCACATGTGGCACGGGAGTAGGGCATGAGTAGCACGTTCTAATGCATAATAATTTGGGTTAAAACTATTTTTAAAACTAAAAATTTTTTAATAAAAATATTTTAAACTATTTTTAAAACTATTTAATTAATCTAACTCAACACTAAAAAGTGGATGAGATCATAGCAATCTTGCTCCTATTTGCAGATTGGTGAGGTTAAACTGTCGCTCCGAAATAACAGCTGCCGTCGGCCGGCGCGTCGCTGTGTGCTCCCCATGCCCCACCGGGGGGGGGGGGGGGCGTGCCCCATAAACAACGGGTTTTAAAATCATTGGTTTATATTTTACAAATATCTATCGAGATAAACAAGAAATGTACTTAAAAGTTTAAAACTTAAACTTACAAATGCATTTCGTTTCATATTAATCCGAAATATATTCGCTCTTTGTCAATAAAGCCAAAAATCAAGCCATCGTATTTTCACTGCTCCAAATTTCAACCTTATGAAATTAATTCATATGAGTTTTTTTCGTATGAAACACTCGAATATAAAAACTAGTATAGTTCTTTATGCATTTTTATGAACATTTGTTTTTAAAGAACCCTTTACGACTTTAATATTAAAATGCCTAACTGACCCGACATGCTCACCGTGCCCCACCTTCCCCTACAGCAGCACTAATCAATTTCACACTGCGACCTTTTTCTCATGCATAGGCGTAAAGTCTACATCACATCTGTGGTGTTTAGGATGAAGCCGGCGTCATTGTATGCTTTCATCATCGAGTGTTGGAACACGCAAGCTCAGTACTTGACATTTTACATAGAAATCGAAAATTGAAGACAGGATCACGATAAATGTATACGAGATGCACGGGACACCTGACAAAAATCAACCGCCATCGCATTGGCGCTGACATTAACGAGCTTTTGTTATTTCAAAAAATCCCCTGTCCTATTAAACAGGTAGGCTAAGATTTACGTTATCGTGACATGTTTTGTGTCTGTCAGTTTGGATCTTTATTTTTTCTTTTTGGCACGTTCACTAATTGGACTATGAAATTTATATAAATACCCAAATAATAACTAATTTCTGACTTTTGGGGCATTAAAAAACGTTGGGTATATTACATTTATCGACAGTTCTTAAATATTCATATGTTGTTGCACTTTTTATATATAAAAATAATAATTTCACAAAGAGGTGTTCTTGTTGTTCAAGACTGGCTAAATAAACCAATTAATTTTCTTTGATTCCATACTATTTTTTTTTCATAAATTTAGTAGTACCATTAATAGTAGCTTTATTGTACCTACGTTTTTTATTTGGATTTCTTAGAAGTAACATAGTTACTGGTTTGACGTAAGTTCAAGATAACGAAAATGTTCTCTTTATGCATAATCAAAAAACGTCAGAGAATCATCAACAAATAATGCGATAAAAATATAAATTTTCTATTGGAATTCTCTATTGATTTTAAGGTGGTTCACCGGGAAATCGATTTTCTTTAAATTTTTTTAAAAATTAGTCTACATACTCCTTTTTATATGCAAAAGGTTATTGCTCTCCCAAGCTGCTCGCATTCAATGATAATTTTTATTGAGGGTGTAGTGAATTCGTACAACATAGATCCTTTCGAGCATCATAAATTTATTGATACACCGACGTTTCGGGAGTATAGTTAACTCCCCTTATCAAGGCTAAACACAATGAACATACAAAAAATATTAAACATAACGGCAATTATAAAATTTCTTGTCGCATTAAAGAAAAAACTTTCTTTTCCCTTACCATTCGAGGTGGTATATCAATTTACAAATTTATAAAGCGGCCATTGCGTGCACTCCGCGTGTCAAACAGTTTTTCTTTTTTACAATAGATTTTTAATACATCACCAACATTTGTAAAGCAATACCTGTATAATGAGAATATTTAGAAAAATTAAATTTTACTAAAGAAAAAACCCAAAATAAGAAAAATTAAGAAAAAAGGCATGAAAATTCAAAAAACTTACATGTTACAAATCAGTCGTTTAGTCATAACGTCAAAAGCTGTTTTACCCAGGATGATGTAGTCTCACTGTCCAAAAGAGACAATAAGAGTTACGGGCATCTCCGGGGCTATTTATACGGAATAAAGTAGTGGGGATAGAAATTTAGTAAGGAAATTGACTTAGTAACGCAGTGCCCACCAATGAAAAACTACTTTCTGCTACGTAACCGACGAGAATTTATGAATTTGTTAGGTTTGTTACGAATGTTGGTTGATCTATTAACAATGTCGACTGTGGATTTATAACAATTTTTTAGTTTGATAGTATCAAACTGTCTATTCATATTATTATTGGTACTACAAATGTGTAGCATCTCAGAAAACAATCTTTTATTCTTATAACTTTCGTGATCAGCGATATTGACCTTATTAAAATCTATTTTATGATTGTAAAAGTTTGCATGTTCGGCTAAAGCCGACGTGGTGTCACCATTCTTAACACTACGCTTGTGTTCATTAATGCGTAATCGTAATTGTCTACCTGTCTGTCCAATATATGACATTTTACAATCAGCACAATTCACTTTGTAAACTACACCACTATTTTCAAACTTATCAACATTATCCTTACCTAATTTAATGTATTTAGAAAGTTTATTGCATGGTTTTTGTATAACCTTATAACTATTACGAGACAGAATTGATTTTAATTTGTAACTGAGATGTTTAACGTATGGGATAACGATGAGCGATTTTTTAGAATCATCTGCAGTATTCGAATCATTTATGTCAGTTTGTAATTTTTTTGTAAAAGATAACCTACGTTGTATACCCTCGTTAATAAATTTTAGCGGATAACCATTCTCAACAAGTAATTCTTTTACAATATTTAAATTTTGTACATGAAATCTACTGTGTGATAAATTAATAGCTTTATCAACCGAACCATAAACAATCGCTCTTTTTTGTGATAAAGGATGATGCGAATCAAAGTAAACGAATCTACCAGAATAAGTACTTTTTCTGTACCAATTTGAAATAATTTTATTACCTTCTCTTATTAGAGACATTTCTAAAAAATTGATAGATTTATTCTCTTCATTTTCCATCGTGAATTTCAAATGTTCATTAAACTCATTAAATTCACATAAACATCGATCTATATCATTTTCCTTAATAATCAATAGACAGTCATCAACATAACGTTTATAGAAAACAACACTATTTTTAAGGACATTAAAGTTCTAAACATTCGAGAGCTAACTCTCCAAACCACGGACTAGGACAACCACCCATAGGAGCCCCTTGAATTTGTTTGAAGTACTTGCCATCAAATTTAAAATATGTAGAAGACATAAGAAAAATAACACCATCAAGAAACTCTTGTAAACTTAAATTAATTCTGCACTTTAAATATTTCCATTTACGTCTGATCCCCGTAAGCACTAAATCAATATTTATGTTAGTAAATAATGAAACAACGTCAAAAGAAACTAATCTACAATTATCGGGTACGTTAATTTTTGAGACAGAATCTAATAATTCGTAACTATTTTTAAGTGAGGATTTAGGTTTCGGTAAATACTTTATAAAAAACGTAGAAATAGCTTTATCAAGTTTATACGTTGGCGAGTTAACCGTCGAAATAATAATTCTGATTGGCAAATCTTTTTTATGGCTTTAGCCGAACATGCAAACTTTTACAATCATAAAATAGATTTTAATAAGGTCAATATCGCTGATCACGAAAGTTATAAGAATAAAAGATTGTTTTCTGAGATGTTACACATTTATAGTACCAATAATAATATGAATAGACAGTTTGATACTATCAAACTAAAAAATTGTTATAAATCCACAGTCGACATTGTTAATAGATCAACCAACATTCGTAACAAACCTAACAAATTCATAAATTCTCATCGGTTACGTAGCAGAGAGTAGTTTTTCATTGGTGGCCACTGCGTTACTAAGTCAATTTCTTTACTAAATTTCTATCCCCACTACTTTATTCCGTATAAATAGCCCCGGAGATGCCCGTAACTCTTATTGTCTCTTTGGACAGTGAGACTACATTATCCTGGGTAAAACAGCTTTTGACGTTATGACTAAACGACTGATTTGTAACATGTAAGTTTTTTGAATTTTCATGCCTTTTTTCTTAATTTTTCTTATTTTTTCTTATTTTGGGTTTTTTCTTTAGTACAATTTAATTTTTCTAAATATTCTCATTATACTGGTATTGCTTTATAAATGTTGGTGATGTATTAAAAATCTATTGTAAAAAAGAAAAACTGTTTGACACGCGGAGTCCACGCAATGGCCGCTTTATAAATTTGTAAATTGATATACCACCTCGAATGGTAAGGGAAAAGAAAGTTTTTTCTTTAATGTGATAAGAAATTTTATAATTGCCGTTATGTTTAATATTTTTTGTATGTTCATTGTGTTTAGTCTTGATAAGGGGAGTTAATTATACTCCCGAAACGTCGGTGTATCAATAAATTTATGATGCTCGAAAGGATCTATGGTGTACGAATTCACTACACCCTCAATAAAAATTATCATTGAACGCGAGCAGCTTGGAAGAGCAATAACCTTTTGAATATACAGGTATTGGATCTGAACTATGATGCCAAATTGTGAAGAGGAGGCAATGAACTGCAGATATAAACAAAAGACGCAGCCTACGGCTATGATAAACACCGAGCGGACGTTGACATCTATGCGGATTTTGACATCTAAGACACGTGCGAATATCAATGCTGAATTATACTCTCCCATACAGAGTGATCAGGTTAATAACTTAGTTATTTTTCGGTTTATACAAACCGAAATTAGTATTACCGCAAAAAAATCGTTTATTCAACTTTCAAAAATTTTACATTCGATAACAAAAATTAACTGTGATATAGAGTTTTTATCCAAATGTAAGAAATATGATGTTTTTCCTAAACACATTGTTAATACTACCAAAGCTTTTAGTTACATAAATTTGGATAGTAATATTTCAAAAAACAAACTTAATAGCTTAACAAATCTAGTCTTGAACAAATTGCTTAAATTGGAAATTACTGATTTTTATTCAAAGATAAATAGATTGCAAAAGAAAAAGAATGATTTCTTTGTTATGACTAAGAAATTTACTAATTTAAAAATAGGTAAAGCTTTTATTAAACATTATAAGAATTCTCTCTGTTCTATCAAACTCAAATGGCAAAACGTACACAACAAAAAGTTTTCCAAATTATTTCATGATAAATATAATTATGATTATCATTATGATAATTTCCAACTGAGTTCTGCGGACGATAACTCACAGAGAAACTGTCAAGTATTAACAATGTGTAGCTTTAATAATAATATCTGTGATAATGGTGATAATACTAATGATAACAATAGGTATGACAAATGGTTTATAAACCTAACGGAAAATCACATTCGACAACATATACAGGAAATTGTTAGGCTAGGGCAGAATTTTAATTTTACATGCAATCCAAGTCAGAGCACATATTTTCAAATTCTTAAAAATTTGGATTGTTATATTACAGACGTGTCTGATGAATCTAATAAATTACGTGGTGAGTTAGTTAACTGTGTAAATTCCTTTGCAAAACAGAAATTACATTTGTCACATACAGATGCAGTTATTATGAGTAAAATTTCAGCTACTGACAAATTTGTTAAAGATAACAAAAATATGTTATTTACTAAAGCTGACAAGGAAAATGTTACGATTGCAACTGACAGTGAAAATTATAATAAAAAAGTCCTTGTAGTTCTCTCGGATGACAGATATTATAAGCAACTTCCCAAACGTCCACTTAACATTCTAAAAAAGTCAGTAGATTTATTAATAAAAAAGTGGATTAATCGTGGCGTGTGTGACCTTGATTCCAGCTTTGACATTTTGAAAACAAACAATAACAATACAGATCTAGCGTGTGCATATGGCTTAATAAAGATCTATAAAAAAGATTTGCCAATCAGAATTATTGTTTCGACGGTTAACTCGCCAACGTATAAACTTGATAAAGCTATTTCTACGTTTTTTATAAAGTATTTGCCGAAACCTAAATCCTCACTTAAAAATAGTTACGAATTATTAGATTCTGTCTCAAAAATTAACGTACCCGATAATTGTAGATTAGTTTCTTTTGACGTTGTTTCATTATTTACTAACATAAATATTGATTTAGTGCTTACGGGGATCAGACGTAAATGGAAATATTTAAAGTGCAGAATTAATTTAAGTTTACAAGAGTTTCTTGATGGTGTTATTTTTCTTATGTCTTCTACATATTTTAAATTTGATGGCAAGTACTTCAAACAAATTCATGGGGCTCCTATGGGTGGTTGTTCTAGTCCGTGGTTTGGAGAGTTAGCTCTTGAATGTTTAGAACTTCATTGTCTCAATGTCCTTAAAAATAGTGTTGTTTTCTATAAACGTTATGTTGATGACTGTCTATTGATTATTAAGGAAAATGATATAGATCGATGTTTATGTGAATTTAATGAGTTTAATGAACATTTGAAATTCACGATGGAAAATGAAGAGAATAAATCTATCAATTTTTTAGAAATGTCTCTAATAAGAGAAGGTAATAAAATTATTTCAAATTGGTACAGAAAAAGTACTTATTCTGGTAGATTCGTTTACTTTGATTCGCATCATCCTTTATCACAAAAAAGAGCGATTGTTTATGGTTCGGTTGATAAAGCTATTAATTTATCACACAGTAGATTTCATGTACAAAATTTAAATATGTAAAAGAATTACTTGTTGAGAATGGTTATCCGCTAAAATTTATTAACGAGGTTATACAACGTAGGTTATCTTTTACAAAAAAATTACAAACTGACATAAATGATTCGAATACTGCAGATGATTCTAAAAAATCGCTCATCGTTATCCCATACGTTAAACATCTCAGTTACAAATTAAAATCAATTCTGTCTCGTAATAGTTATAAGGTTATACAAAAACCATGCAATAAACTTCCTAAATACATTAAATTAGGTAAGGATAATGTTGATAAGTTTGAAAATAGTGGTGTAGTTTACAAAGTGAATTGTCCTGATTGTAAAATGTCATATATTGGACAGACAGGTAGACAATTACGATTACGCATTAATGAACACAAGCGTAGTGTTAAGAATGGTGACACCACGTCGGCTTTAGCCGAACATGCAAACTTTTACAATCATAAAATAGATTTTAATAAGGTCAATATCGCTGATCACGAAAGTTATAAGAATAAAAGATTGTTTTCTGAGATGTTACACATTTATAGTACCAATAATAATATGAATAGACAGCTTGATACTATCAAACTAAAAAATTGTTATAAATCCACAGTCGACATTGTTAATAGATCAACCAACATTCGTAACAAACCTAACAAATTCATAAATTCTCGTCGGTTACGTAGCAGAAAGTAGTTTTTCATTGGTGGGCACTGCGTTACTAAGTCAATTTCCTTACTAAATTGCTATCCTCACTACTTTATTCCGTATAAATAGCCCCGGAGATGCCCGTAACTCTTATTGTCTCTTTTGGACAGTGAGACTACATCATCCTGCGTAAAACAGCTTTTGACATTATGACTAAACGACTGATTTGTAACATGTAAGTTTTTTGAATTTTCATGCCTTTTTTCTTAATTTTTCTTAATTTTTCTTATTTTGGATTTTTTCTTTAGTACAATTTAATTTTTCTAAATATTCTCATTATACATGTATTGCTTTACAAATGTTGGTGATGTATTAAAAATCTATTGTAAAAATGAAAAACTGTTTGACACGCGGAGTGCACGCAATGGCCGCTTTATAAATTTGTAAATTGATATACCACCTCGAATGGTAAGGGAAAAGAAAGTTTTTTCTTTAATGTGACAAGAAATTTTATAATTCCGTTATGTTTAATATTTTTTGTATGTTCATTGTGTTTAGCCTTGATAAGGGGAGTTAATTATACTCCCGAAACGTCGGTGTATCAATAAATTTATGATGCTCGAAAGGATCTATGGTGTACGAATTCACTACTATTGAGATAGTTAATGCCAAAGTTTGCAACTTTAACATGGGAAGCACAGACTGAGTATGTATTTAAGACTCATTTTAATTAATTGCAAAGCCAATTTTCTTTACAATTTTCTTAAAAACTAGTATATTATACTAGATTCAAAAAGGAATAATGTACGATATTTTCTACTATACTGTTTTTCGAGAAATGGTTATTTGAAGAAAAATTCCCATGTTATTGGTATATCTATATATAATTGCATCGTACAAGTCGTATTGTTTCAAACATCGTGTAGGCACCTTATTTTTCACGTCGTCTTTTTTTATTATTTTTACAATAGTATACAGAGATAAATGAAGAGTTCCCGCCATAAATAATATGCTTATAGCACAATTTTTGCGATATTGGGATTTTTATAACGTCATTGGCCGGATGTACGTCACTTTTACACCATAGAAAATTTTTGACATAAAAAATTTGAAACTAAAACGTTTTTTTCCTACTTTATCTCTTTTTTTAGTTATTATTATAACCCTTTTAGTTATCGAATAATTATATTTTTATAGTCACTCGTTTTCCCTAACCATTAAAAAAAACTCATCTATCTTTGGTAGAACACCCCTTGTAGAAACGTTAACAAATTTATCGCCAGTTCTTAGCATAAATGAATAAAACTCAGGAGTTTTTTTCCAAAGTTTACGGTGATAAATTATGCCGAAAGAAGTTGCATTTTTCACAAATATGTCCTATCAGATCGCGAATAATAGCGTTATGTTCAATTCGAGATTTATCGCATTGAGTTTTTTTAGAAATGGATAAAACGTATTTGGTAAATTTTGTACTGGTAAAATGTGAAGCGTTTTAATATTAAAATATTGAAAAGTTATGAAATAAATAATTAATTGTAATTGATTCTGGTGAAGTATTAACTTAGAAAGAATACATCGAGTTCTATTTAATTAATTCTACAGACATGACATAGTCCTTGTTTACTACAAGACATGTGGCCAATGTTTCTTTCAAAATTTTGTAATAGTTAAATTAATGACATTATATCAATAGCTTAAATAATATATTAGACAAGTTTTTGAAACAAAAAATCGAATTATTTTGGTGATATATTTAAGTTGTTTGATTTTTAAGAAAATTCAATATGAACCTGAAAAATGGAAAAAATAGACTCATTTATGTTGTAATCAAAACGAATTTATCATTGAGTACTAACTAACTTTATTTAATAACTTTTCATATTCGATTAGACATAGAAATTCAATTCGGATGAAATCTGCTACTGTTAGAGTAATAAATGTTTTTATGATCCATATTTTTGGTTTTATTATACGTCGTATATAAAGCTTGCACGATCAACTTGAAAATTCTTTCCTGGCAATAATATAATACACATTTTCGTCATATACCTCAGTGCGAAAATCCAAAATCAATAGGAACCATGCAAATGCGCGAAGATAACACACGTAGCTTTGGCAAGCGGCGAAAAATCCGTATAGGAAATAAATTTTCACAGCTCACGGCTGAGCGGTGGATTTCATTGGTTTTGGAATCAGGCATCAAATAAGTCCCGAATCCAATATAGAAAAGGTTAGGTGTATACGCGCGAATACGGCAGGCGCCACAATGACATTCCCGAGCCTGCATACCATTCTATTCGGGCATGGGCGCAAAAAGAAGAAAAGAGCCGAGGCGCGAGGCAAGGAGGGCCGCTACTGCCGTTGCACCATAGAACTCGTACGGATGCATAAATCGCATGACCCCGCGTAAGCCAAGGCGACTTCCAGCGATTCTTCACGTGGCAGGAAGAGAGTTTCAATAAGATTCTCGCTCACGCGTGCAGACACAGAGAAGAAGCTTTCACGCTCTTCTTCGTTCGTATGGAAAATACACGATCGCGGTCTCACCCTCGTGAATCTCGTTCCCGGGTTTCGCAGCCGCGTAAAACTCGCCTCGGTTCACCTAGAAAACCAGGTGGGAGAGAAAGAGAGAGAAAGAGACAGACAGAGAGAAACTTTCAGGCTTTGTGCCTTGTGTCGCGCAATTTGCCTGGGGGCTTCCTCTGCTGAGTTCGTCGGGTCCGGCAATAGTACTGACACACCAGATGATTCCGGAAAATAACGGCGCACCATGGAATTTAAAGTCGATACTGACCACCATTTCTGAATCGTACTGTCGAACAAATCGCTTATAGGGGCGATGAAAGTTATACGTGGACGGCCTTTGCCTTCTTCATCAGCTTGTACATATAGCTTAGAAGACTCGCAGGGCCCTCGCAGTTCGACCTGCACGTTGGCTATTATTAATATTTTACGTTTAGGATCTTACGCTCTTTATGTTTGATATAATAAAAAAGTGTGCTATACATTCATGTATTGCGTTAAATAAACTGTCCACTACTAAAGTAGATATGATATACAGCTTATTTTTACGTTAAAAACGGAATTAATTTTGATTAGATCTTTTGCGGCATAGGAGCTTAGCCATATTAGCGCAGTCTTAGAAAAATCACTCTTCAGTCTTAGCATCTGGAGCAGTCAAGATGGTGAGACTAGGGCTTGTGATGTTAGAAGCAGCTAACGGTTCAATTATATGAGCTGTACCGGTAAAGGGCGACTCCACCTGATAAATATCTGTCGATTAAACAAACTTAGCTAAATGAAGTTCAATCGTAATTGCATGAAGAGCCTCTTCCGAAGAGATCAGTCGGTAATGTCCCCACTTCATGCCGATGGTGTCACATCTTTACAGTCTATCAAAAGAAAAAAAAAGGCTGGCGCAACGCGCGCAGGCGTCGCGCGTTCGCGTCGCGTGCCTCGCGCCTCGCTGTCATTCTTTAAAGTTTTCCGTAACTACTAAACGGGGGCTGATTATTTCAGCTAAGGGATTTTTTTAGAGAGGGACTGATCGCTTCGGAAGAGGCTCTTCATACAATTACGATTGAACTTCACTTAGGTAAGTACGTTTAATCGACAAATTGCATTCCGAGTCTCTTCTCTCGAGATTACTCGGTAGATGTTCAAAGTCATATGTTACGACAATTATAACAAGATCAACTCAAGTATTGAAATATTTAATGAATATAATGAAGATTTATTTATTGAATAAATTTTGCGAATGTATAAGCATCACTTTTCGGGTTTCGTAATGATTTACATACATAAAAATTGATCTCGCTATAAAGAAGTTTATAAATTTAAAATAGCGTTAGCAAATGTACTGTCATTATCTACAATATCCAGGTTGTAATATTTTGTGAAGACGTGTGAGTCCTAGACCAACCTGCTGTCCTTTTTATCGTATCTATGCTAACGCCTCCGCACTTTGTTGCCGACGTACATGCGTGACGTACGCTATAGGCCGAAAAAACGTCAGTATCAACTCCACTTTCTTTAAGGACGTTCTCCGGGTCGAAACAGCAATCTTAGTTTTTATATTTTTAAATAATGTTTTATTAATTTGATAATCCAAGAGTAAGTACATGTAACAAATATATACTTGAAAGAACATAAGACAATTTTTTTAGACAAATTCAGGCAATAGTCACTATGGCATTGTTACAATTAAAGACAAAAACTTCAATAAGTTCTTTAAATTTTTTTATTTTTTATCCGATCTTAACGAAATAGAGCTTATTTTGTTCGTTAAGAAATTTCAGGGAGAGTATCGATGGGAAAATTTATGATACGAATTACCAGTACGGCGCAATATCAATTTATTTAAGAAAAGCAAGTCAAGTTTTCATCAAAACTTTCTTAAACAAATTGATATTGCGCCATACTGGTAACTCGTATCATAAATTTTCCCATCGATACTCCCCCTGAAATTTCTTAACGAACAAAATAAGCTTTATTTCGTTAAGATCGGATAAAAAATAAAAAAATTTATAGAACTTATTGAAGTTTTTGTCTTTAATTGTAACAATAGCATAGTGACTATTGCCTGAATTTGTCTGAAAAAAATTGTCTTATGTTCTTTCAAATATATATTTGTTACATGTACTTACTCTTGGATTATCAAATTAATAAAACATTATATAAAAATATAAAAACTAAAATTGCTGTTTCGACCCGGAGAACGTCCTTAAGCGTCTTTTTTATCCATCTACTTAAGGTGACTCCGGCGCGATGTATATGTATATAAATATACAAATTTTTTACGATGCTTACTTCACATGTTATAATTTGAGAAACAATATAGTATGAAACAAGGGTTTTTGAAGTAACAAAATAGTACATTACGTACGGGTGACTTAAATGGCCCATTATTGCACGGCGTGAAGTTAGCGCTCGAGCGTAGCGAGAGCGATAATTCACGGCGTGTGATGGGCCACTCAAGTCATAAGTATCGTATATTATTTTATAGCACGTTTACCTAAGTCCGCTGTCGCGCCTATTCGTGCCTTAAGCAGTCCATTTTTGCACCGTCAGGTTAGCGAGCGAGCGCAGCGAGTGCGATAAACACGGTGCAATAATCGATTACTTAATTCACGGATCGGCGTGACCTAAGTGCGGACTTAGGTCACGACGTGCTATAAAAAATTTTTTATACCACTCTAACCTCAAAATCACAACTTTGATATGATTTTTCGGCGCTCGTGGTATAAAATACCGTTCGAAACTAGTGCGTAAGTCGATTATTTAGGTGGTGTGGCTTTTTCGCACTCGCTTCGCTCGTGCAAACAGTGACACCAGCTAAATAATCGACTTCCCCACCCCTGTTGAAATATACTATTTCAAAGAAATTTGAATATTGTTAAAGAAGATATCGCCAATTTTAAAAAATCAACAAAACCCATAAATCTTTTTCATTTTTCATCCGATTTTAATTTGCAAGGTCTCATTTTATTTCTTGTTCAATTTCAGGGGGAGGTAGCGATATAAAAATTGGAAAATTCTCAAAATCTGCAAAGTTATAAGCAATTGTTTATAAAATTCAGTCACATAACTACAAACAATTGCTTATAATTTTGCAGGTTTTAAAAATTTTCCAATTTTTATATCGCGATCTCCCCCTGAAATTGAACAAGAAATAAAACGAGACCTTGCAAATTAAAATCGGATCAAAAATGAAAAAGATTTATGGGTTTTGTTGTTTTTTTTTTCAATTGGCGATATCTTCTTTAACAATATTCAAATTTAATGATTAAATGACTCTAGTGATAGCGATAGATTAATTTGGATAATAAGACTCGTGTGGTGATACTATCAACTTATTTATTCACTAAAATAAATAACGACGTTCCGGCCCGTACAGAACGACGTACGTTACAAGGCCCTCATCAGATTCCAATTTAGTTATTTCTACAAAATTGAATTTACCGCTCTACCATCTAGCGTGTTGCCGAAAGTTGTTTTTGTAGAAATAACTAAATTGGAACCTGATGAGGGCCTTGTAACGTACGTCGTTCGTCGTTCCGTACGGGCCGAAACGTCGTTATTTATTTTAGTGAATAAATAAGTTGATAGTATCACCACCCGAGTCTTATTATCCAAATATTCAAATTTTTTTGAAAAAAATTTTTTTTGGTACTTCAAGAACCCTTGTTTCATATTATATTATTTCTCAAATTATAACATGTGAAGTAAGCATCGTAAAAAATGTGTGTGTGTGTGTGTGTGTGTGTGTGTGTGTGTGTGTGTGTGTGTGTGTGTGTGGGGTGTGTGTGTGTGTGTGTGTGTGTGTGTGTGCGTGCATCGCGCCGGAGCCACCTTAAAGATTGCGTACCTACTTTTTATGCGGTTTCTTAAGGGGGTCAGACACCTTTACAATTTTCTTCATAAAATGACCTGAGAAAAATTAATTTTCATAATTAGAAATATTTAGAAGTAATATCCTAAAAATATATCCAATTTATGATAAAATGAGATCCAAAAAAAAATTTTTGATCGATTTTAACCAAATATATGGCCATTTCAAAATTTTTGCTCTGCCGTCGACTCTAGATTCAGGAACTGCATATATTTTAATGGGAGAGGTCCTAAAATTTTGGTATTTTATATGACTATTGACTGAAGAGTTGTACGTATCCAATTTATTTGATTAAATAATTTTTTACGGTCAAAAATTGCTAAAAAATCTTAAATTTAAGTGAAATTCAGATTTTTTAGCAATCTTTGACCGTAAAAAATTATTTAATCAAATAAATTGGATACATGCAACTCTTCAGTCAATAGACATATAAAATACCAAAATTTTAGGACCTCTCCCATTAAAATATATGCAGTTCCTGAATCTGGAGTCGACGGCAGAGCTCAAAATTTTACATTATGTAGAAAACAGCTTTAAAGATAAAATTACTAAAATACTTCTTTATTTCTTCTTCTTTATTTCTTAACTCCATCTCTGCCCTGAAATACAAAAAAATATTGTTATTCGCTCAAAATATTTTACATTTAGAACAAATATTCTGGTATCTCAGTATACGATCTATCAGACTTGTAAGCTACAAGCACACGTAACAGTCATATCCACATCAGTCAGTCAAGTTTGTTAAGTCAAATGAGTTTTTTGTCCTTTCAGACTGCTCGTGTTTCATTACACATACAAACAACCTATCAAAGTTTGTTAAGTGGTTTAATATGTAGATCGTTTGGTGCTTTTAAATCCATATGTTTTTAATAATCTTTATCACATATATATTAGATTCTTATACATATACTGAGGTAAATAAAGAATGTGTTGAGAAATCCAAAATCCTTCATGCATGTTATGAAGCCAGTATCGCCATAGCCAAATGCTTGAAAAAAATATTTATAGCAGCAACATTTCTATATTAATCTTCTTTTAATGTCTGATAAGGTGAACTACTTTACTTGTCCTTCATTATTCTTTTTCACATATAATATTATTACTTAATAAAGAGAATACGACTGATACATATTTATTGCAGTGCATAACTGTTTTTACTTCAGAAAATAAAATGTCCATTATATCATAGTGAGATTCAGGCAATGGCTGATAATGGTAGCTTTCTTGCAGAAGCGAAGGTTCCATAACATTTTTCTGCACAATAGCATATCTTTCGCTTCTTTTAAAAGTTGATTTAAATCTGTACACTAAATGTTTTTGTAATAGTCAGTATAGACTTAATTTTTCTTTAGTATCAATCCCTGTTATTTTAAGTATAAAGTTTCCAATAAAAGTTCAAGTACTAAAAGCTATTTCTAAAACATTAATTCAACTGTCAAACGTATTATTCAAACACTTTTAAAAACTGATTTAAAATACTTTTACGTATTATAATACACTAAATGTTTACTCCAAAATCCGTTGGAAACAATGAAAATTAAGAACAACACTTTATATAGAAAAGGTGCTGATGCTGATATCACAGTGTTTATATGAAATGACAGCTGTGCATGTTTACATTGCTTGCGGACTTTTACATAGGTTAAAATCAGCTCTGTTACAGTGAATCCACATTGCATGCCGTATGCCGTCAGAAAAAAAGTTGTTGTCTGAAATCTATAGGATTTATAACTCTATGATTATAAATCCTATGGGCCTTCACACAGCTCTGGGGAACAGATATAAAGTACAAGAATAACATGGGTTAGTATATCTATATACACGAGGAACAGCGAGATACACAAGGAACAAGAGTCTTGTTCCTTGCCGTTCTTCGTATATATAGATATATAACCCATGTTAGTCTTGTACTTTATATCTGTTCCTCAGAGCTGTGTGAAGGCCCTATAGGAATTGTAACCATAGAGTTATAAATATTATAGATTTCGGACAATAACTATTTTTCTGACGGCATACGGCATACGGCATGCAATGTGGATTCACTGTTACAATAAAGGAGTGAGCTGTGAGCCTGTAAGAGGCTGTAGTTGATAAGCCAGGTTATTACGATGCCAACTTAACTGCTATATAATTTTTAAAATCAAATTTTTATTTTTGTCAAAAATACCGTCCATAAATTATATTATTTATTTTTTATCTTTGTATTAATGATTAAAATATTATTTTTGGATCTTTTAAAGTATATACAGACAGATATTTAGAGTGAGAATTTTAAATATATTAAGAACAGTGAAATGAAAAAAAATTAGTAGAAATAATATATGATTATATAATTATGTATACAAGAGGAAAAATGTAATTTGAACAAAAAACAAATGAAAAGCTTTATCAGTGTTTTGTGTATATTCTTAAAACAGAAATAGATAATGCTTTAAAACTAATTGGGACATATTCTACAAGAGTTTTTTTAGTAAAATATGTAATAAAAAAAAATTGATTTTTCGGCATTCTAAAGGTGTCCGACCCCCTTAAAGTAAATGAACAGGGAATTTTCCTTTTTACGCAAATCTTTCGTTCTGACAAGATAGTTTTGTAATGCCTTTGCTACACAAATATTTTCATCTGAATAAAACGGTAAGTTTAGCATAGGTTGATTTTTACCTGGCTTTGACGTTTTAATAGGAGCAGAAACTTCAATTTGTATTATGATTTCCTGGATTTTAATTTCTCGAATATCAATTAATGATAGAATCTGCATCCTATGGCCTGTTACTAACATTAGTACGGCAACTAGTTTGGGGGGGGTCCAAAGTTTCGACGATTCACTATAAAATTGAAGTCAACTATAGACGTTTTTCAGTTCGACAAATGATAATGCAGATTGTTTTTAATTTCGAAATTCTAAATTACGAAAGTCATATTTTCGAATGTAACAGTTCACCTACTGTCCAAAACGTCGAATTTCAATACGACCTCAAAGCAAATATAAGCTGTATCTAATAATTTATTTTGAAGTATCTATATTATACCCCTATTAAAATTCTATTAATGAAATTCGATGTTTTGGACAGTAGATGAAGTGTTACATTCGTGAATATGATTTTCGTAATTTAGAATTTCGAAATTAAAAACAATCTGCATTATCATTTGTCGAACTGAAAAACATCTATAGTTGACTTCAATTTTATAGTGAATCGTCGAAACTTTGGACCCCCCCTCCCCCCTAGTTTGTAAGTCAATATCTCTAAAGAGTCTTTATTGGGACTCCACGCAGCCAGATATTCCAATACAATTTTGGGATTCCAAGTTGAATCATATTTGAGCTTCTGTGGTCCAAGTTTTGCTACGCCCTTACATATACGCTTTATACCTGGATCTTGTGCTATTTCTTTGCCTAAGATTAATGCCAGCGCAGATCTGTATGAGTTAATTGTTCCGTAATCTGCTTCTCTTTTAAATTCAGCTGTTAGAAAATTCTGAACTTCCACGATGTTTTTTATGAACGGATCAATATTTTTGAAATAGCAATATTCATTCCATTTCTTCAGGGGGCAATCATATTGTCGCAGCGTAGATTCTGTGATCGAGGCAAGGGCAATATTGATCGCATTCTTATTCATTAAAAGATTAATGTTTGGCCTGAATTAGCTCTCTAGCGAGCATTTTTGTATATAACGGATACCAGAGTTAAGATGGCCCATCTGGTACAACTAAAATACTCTCAGAACCTTCTTCTTCAATTTTTCTTAAAATTTTTAGTATTAGTGTCCAAGGAGGAAATGCATAAAAAAAATATTTTTTCCAATTAATGGTAAACGCATCTATAGCTATAGAGCCTGGATCTTTATTCCAAGAAACATAATTTTTGCATTTAGAATTACCTCGCGTTGCAAATAAATCGATGTTCGGTTTTTCAAAGACTTTACAAATTTTTCGGAAGGCTTCATTTGACAATTCATATTCAGTTTCCGGTTCTAACCTTTTAGACTCAAAATCTGCAATGGAATTGTCTTTCGACGGGATAAATAATGCGTATAATCAAACATTACGAATCTCGTACCATTCCCAAATATCCTTTGATATTCTGCTTATCTTTTGACTCTGAATACCTTCCATACGATTAATGTATATAATTGCGGTCATATTATCTATTCTTAAAAGAATATTAATGTTTTTGTAATCTTTAGCGAAACTTTTGAGTCCGAAGAATGCAGCTAATAATTCCAAGTGATTTATATGAAACGTGCGTTCTTCAGATGACCAAAATCCATGAGTTTTTTCATTATTGCAGCATTAAAAATTTCTAAATTAAATTGCAATTTATTAATAGGTTTAAAAATATTCATTATGTTTAAATTCCACCAATCCAAATCACTTTTTAAGGTCTGACTTATTTTTATTTTTGGATCATAAAAATTATTCTCTCTTTCCAATGCATTTACTTTTTCTCGTTCGAATTCTTTAATAGGTGCCCAACCATACGTTGCTGCTTGGCAACAAAAGCTTAAAGTTCCTATAATGGAAGCGAACTCACGAATGCTGCATTAATTTTTCTTAAGAAATTTATTAATTAAATTGAACGTGTTCAAACGTTTATCTTGAGGTAATTCTAATTGCATGTCTTTTGAATTAAAATTAATCCCAAATATTTACAAGTGTTAGATGGTTTCACTTTTCACTGATAGAAAGAGAAAAAACCCAACTAAAGGTTGTTTCTATGCAGCCCTTGGCTGTCAGTACATGTCTCATATTCTGAGAGAAAAACCGTTACTATGTCTGAGATAGCTAATTAACGTATTAATAACTCTTTGGCCTAACCTTAGAGATTATTTTTGTTTTCTAAGAATTGCACGTTAATCTAATCAACAGCATTTCAGATTGTATTGAGGAATTTCTAATGTACCCTTCGGTATAATTTTTTTATCAATTGAAGGAAATGCCCGACAATTTATGTTGATTTTAATAATGAATCTAACGGCTATTCGGGCAAAGATAAGGAAGCTAACTAACTTATCAAGCACTTTCTTTATATGTATTTCAATACATCTTTAACTTTTAGAAGCTATTTGAAACATTAGTGCAGTCAAGAATTTTTTAAAGGAGATTACATGGAAAGGGAACGATAAAAACGAGAACGAAAACAATTTTTCCTATACCTTTACCTTTACCTTCCCTTTCCATGTAATCTCCTTTAAAAAATTCTAGACTGCACTAATGTTTCAAATAGCTTCTAAAATTTAAAGATGTATTGAAACACATATAAAGAAAGTGCTTGATACGTTAGTTATCTTCTTTATCTTTGCCCGAATAGCCGTTAGATTCATTATTAAAATTAACATAAATCGACGAGCATTTCAATGATAAGAAACGATGGTGAGGATTAACGCAGGTTCACAAAAAAAAACACTTTAACTTTCCATTTTCAAAACCACAACGTTTCGTTAGTTAGTTTTCTAGCCTCATCAGGTAATCATTTATTTAACTATAAAACCAAAGACACAATAGAATCTTAAACATGGTTATTTTGGTTGTAATCACAAAGACAGAATAGTAAAAAATACATACAATATAGTTATTATCATCGTAGGTATTTTAAGAGCCAGAAGCTCTACGTTCTATTACACAAGCTAGATCGCCAACCGACAAACTCACGTTTCAAAAAGTAGTATATATAAATATATCGCTCTCGCATTTTCATCCGTAATCAAAACAATCAATACATAAATACAAATCAACAAACATTATAATTATATAAAACAATGAGAATTCAAATCAAATTTATTAAAAATTCTGTTCAATCTTTTGTACTGATTATTTAAAAATTTTTTGTCTTCCTGTCTGTTGATTGTGTTTTTCTCTGTTACTTTCCCTACCTAATATTATGAGTAATATTATAATATATTATCCCTATCGAATATTGATGAGGCTAGAAAATTAACTAGCGAAACGTTGTGGTTTTGAAAATGGAAAGTTAAAGTGTTTTTTTTGTGTACCTGGGTTGATCCTCACCATCGTTTCTTATCATTGAAATTATTATGGAGGATAGATACAATAGTAATTATCGACGAGCATTTCCTTCAATTAATAAAAAAATAATATTGTCTGTTTCGGCTGAAATAATGCAGACGGGGAGATTTGAGAAAATAGATTGAGAACGATGAGTAGCGGTCAGGGTCGTGAAAGGATCGTCATCCCAGTGGCGCAAATGGTAGCGTAGCTGCCCGGTATGCAGAAGGTTCTCGGTTCGATCCCGACCTGGGCCGTTATTTTTTTCGTTCTCGTTTTTTATCCTATACCTTTACCATTATATATAATCTCCTTTAAAAATTCTTGACTGCACCCGAGCGGAAAATGAATAGGGCTAGCCCTGCGTAAACGTAAGGGCCTAACTAGGTTTGCCGTAAGGGCCCCCAGCAAGGCGCGTAACGCGGTGCTGGTATGGCCCCGGCCCGGACTGATAAGGCCTTAATTTGCCTGAAAATCGCCTTACAAAAATATTTAGATATTAAACTAGGGCTACGTGAATGGCCCTCGTCTGGCCCTGATATGTATCCATCAGACGGTACGTCTTACGAAGCCCTGATCAAGCCTTGATATTGTAATGACATGTCTGGATTTAGTAGGTTAAAAATAATTTTGTTTCATTTCTTACGTTAATGTCATTACTACAGAGTAACACATCTGTGTTATTTGAAAAAGTTTATTGAATTATTTTAGATAACTTGCAACGCTTACAAAGCTGTGCATTATTTAAAGCAGTAAATTACCAAACAGTGAAAAATACGAGCTATGCCCGGGAAAGCTCGCCAGGGCCGGAGGTGCGCCCCATTACGCGACTTGTTAAGGGCCTCACCAGGTGCCATGTCAGGACCTTATGATTATTTTAATGCATCGGATAAGGCCCTGGCATTAGCCCTAAGTCAATTTCTGTTCGGGCACTAATGTTTCAAATAACTTCTAAAATTTAAAGATGTATTGAAACGCATATAAAGTGTTTGATAAGTTAGTAGTTACCTTCCTCCTTATCTTTACCCGAATAGTCGTTAGATTCATTGTTAAAATTAACCTTTAATATAACCTAGAACAGAAAAGAGAAAAAATGATATATATTTACGTCGTCGCTTGCGACGATGATTATGTTTTTCTTCTTATTCTTTTTTAATTTTCTCTCCAATCGTCTCAGTCGCTTCTCAAGATCTTCTTTGCTAGACGAAGAATATTCGTGATACTTCCTTTTTCCCATTTTTTTTGCGTATAAGAAACGCTAGTATGACTGCTCCACCGGCACAAGATGGAGGAATGACAGCGAGGCGCGAGGCGCGCGACGCGAACGCGCGACGCATGCGCGCGCAGCGCCAGCCTTTTTCTTTTTTCTTTTGATAGACTGTAAATATGTGGCACCATCGGTATGAAGTGGGGGCACTACCGACTGATCTCTTCGAAAGAGGCTCGAAATACAATTCCTATCTTATCTAACGACCGAATAGCTGCTTACGTCAATCATGTGGTTTGCTGCTTGTAGTCCAAGCCATGATGAAATACACATTAATTAATGACTCTTCTACTCCAAACAGATGATAAGAGGAATTGTCCAGTAGAAATTGATGAAATTCCCCGATGTAACCCTTGAGTGAGCTCGCATTAAGATATCCCGCCTTTAGGCTTTGGCTTCCCTTGTTCGATACGCCCGTATCCCGCGATTTTATTTAATTTTGTGCTGTAACGCCAGTGGTAGTAATGGAAACAATAATTATTTTTAAGTTGGCAATAGCATCGAGATCGGCTGCCGTTGAAAACACATAAGCTTTTTCTCCCTCTTTTCTCTTGACCAGAAACTGACCACGCCTATGCCAGATAAATTTGAAATCTATGTTTATTGCTGATGTCTTCAATTGTGTAGATATCTTATCAGATGGCCAATATATCTATTGGCTCTGGTTGAGATATTCATTTATATAAACTGGTAAATGTTTTATGTGTTTAATAACCTTTTCACTAAGAGGAGAGAGATAGATATCTGCGGTGTTAAATCGAGTGAACTTACCCATGATCTTGTCAACTGCAGCAGTACCGGCAAGTCGAACCACCAGTACGGGAGTGCCCCGAGAACTGCCACACTGAGAGAAATTATATCGAAAAATTTACAAAGTTGTATGGGAACAATTACGATTTTTCATGGTGAAACGGAGAAAGACGTGCTTTTTAGTAAAATCTCCAATTAAAACTCATAAATTTTATAAAAACTTGTAGGAAATCTACATATTGAGTTGAAAATTTTTTTAATTTTACTTCTATTTCCGTTATTGTTCATACATGTAGTTTTCTATATATTTGAGGGTTGCACATCCTCTTCCTCGATTATATTGAGAAGCTTGTCCGTCGGTGGTCGGCCTTCCAGAATGACTCAGCATTTTTATAAAATATGCATATCTAAGTCTGTACTAATATGTACTCGTTTTTTTTAATGTTGTCCAAATGTCAATAGACAATAATTATTTTGTTTACACTGAAAATAATTTGGCACAAATGATGAAATGGCTGTTGTGCGTCATCGTCACCGTCAAAAAGGGCACCGCCGCTTATGGTATATAAGTGCTTATGCCAGATATTGGAAGCTATTTCCTCCCATCACTTCACACATCGCGTCACACATTTAAGATCCCGCGACAAAAGAGATAACAGACGAATTCAACCTATGAAGCAGCAGTAGCGCTGCATAGTAACAATAGTTCAACTAGAATGAGTCAGCTGTAGTATGATAGTATATTGGTTATTGAATTCTTCGTGAATTGAATTATGAAGAATAAAAAAATTACCGGAAAAACAATATAATTGCTATCGAGTCCGGGAAAACCATATAACTGAAAGTCGTTTTCTAAGACGTGAACGATATGGTCTCGTTACTATAGTAATAAATATGTTATGAAGATTAGTATTCATAGGTGTAGTGATACATTTAATCTCATTGGTCGTGATTTAAAACACCAATGGGAAAAGAAAAACTCGATTTTGGATATACTCGAAATCATGACAAGTGGAGATATGTGGTTATTCCTAGACGCCACAGATATATACTCTCGATACTCGTTAGTTATACATTGATTTCATTTAGTTCAGTTTTAAGTTATTTATTACCTTTAATGATAATTTATTGTGACGTTGAAGCCGGTCTCTATTCATTTTATTACACTATTTAATGCTGGCAAGATGTTTAGTAATTTAAGAATGGTGTCGAGCCTCCCCGGGATCTAGCTCTGTGTATCACTCAATCTTGCATCAATATCCGCTGACGTGTTATTAATATATGAAACGAATATTGAGAGCATCGGACCGTCACAATGACTTTCGTTTAATAATTTCAGGCTTATTTTTAAACCAATAGTAGAGTAGGCTCATCTGTGAAATAACTTAAGACTATATCGTTGCGCGGTACGAAGAAAAGCCAACTTGGAAGTTACAGGCGAAAAAAAGCCAAAAACACGTCTAAGGCGAAGAAAAGCCAGTTTGCATCCTATCAGATGAAGAAAAGACAGTTTGACTTGTCTCAGACGAAAAAAAGCCAGGTTGGACAAAAAATCCCAACTGCCGACATTTTGCGCAAGAAAAAAATTCAATTCTGTTAGCGAAAATCTTTTACGTACGCGTATTGATAAATAATGTTGTATTATGCTTGTGAATTTTAATTATCATAATAAAATTACTCTTAATACTGTTAATAAGTGGTACTATAGGAATCTTGAATCAATGTACTGACTGTCAGTACATTGATTTAAGATTCAGTCAGTTCCTGGTTTGTCATTGGCTTTGAATATATGTCAAAAGCACTGCAACGTCGTTTATGAATTATAAGGTACTCGCAATCACAGGTTTATTGCGCTTTCAGATATATCCGAAAAAAGAGCAACGGCTCCGAGCTGCAGACGCGCATGAGCGCCTTCCAAGCGTTTGACACAGTAGTGCCGCAGGCCGGGGCTACTGCGTTCAGCGTTCCTAAGAGTTTTTCTGTGTAAGTATAGCATAATAAATGTACAATCACGCGTGCACTATCATTATGAACGACTTATTGCAGTGCTTTTGACAAATTTTCAGAGACAATGATAACAAAAACTGGAATTATCAGTACACTTATTCGGTATTCCTAGAACCGCTTATTAATAGTAACAATAGTAATTGTACTGTGATAATTAAAATTTACAAGCATAATATACATCATTATTTATCAATACGCGTACGTAAAACTATTTTCGCTAACAGAATTGGATGTTTTTCTCGCGCGAAATGTTGTCAGTTGCGATTTTTCGTCCAGGGACGGCGCAAACTGGTTTTTTTTCCGTCTAAGACAAGTCAAACTGGCTTTTCTTCGTCTGGGAGGGCGCAAACTGGCTTTTCTTCGTCTGGGAGGGCGCAAACTGGCTTTTCTTCGTCTGAGAGGACGCAAACTGGCTTTTCTTCGCCTTCGACGTGTTTTTGGCTTTTCTTCGCCTGTAACTTCCAAGTTGACTTTTCTTCTTACCGCGCGACGATATATGCAAAAGTTAACGAACTTAATGATTCTATATTTCAAATGAAATGTATTAAATTTGGCCATCATTGCGAGGAAATTCTTGGCTGTAGAAGAAAAGATTATGGTCCGCCATGCAGCTGCATTTCAGTTTGTTCTAACATCTCTCATACATAAAACATCAAGTGCAGGAGAGGAGCAGCGGCAGCCACTCCACACATAGAATTCCACGCCTATACGTATACGCCAGTACTTCTGCGTGCGTTTCTCAAATTCCGCCTGGAAAACCTTCAAGGCCGTAGTTTTGCGGGTTGCGGTGATATCGTTACACGATGCTTGCGGTTCCCGTGCAACTCTCCGTCCATCCAGCAACCGCATATCCCTACAACATACGCTCCCACATGCGCATCCGAATTCGCCTTTATACCTGCCTTCTAATCCAAACTTAAATGAACAAAGCTTTTTTGTCAAGATGAGCAACTTCGGTATATTTTCCCCTGTCGCCATCATTTTCCATGGCATTGAAATTCAGCTATGTCAGATCATCGTTTTATCACATATCAATTATTCACTATCGTTGTATCTTAGTCTATTCTAAAAAAAATCCTGTTTCTTATGTTAAGTATTTTTTTATATGTCAACTCATTATTATACCTTTTGTTTTCTCGTGATAACATCTTTTTTTATTGCGTCAGAGAGGACTCTCAAGAGGACGCTAATTTGTATATCGGTGAAAAAAATTTTCAAACAAAATATGTTTAAAAACATAATTGAAGACTTTTGCCATGAAAATCCGTCATTTTTTAGCAAAAGAATTTTCGTGCGTTTGTGTTTGTGTGTGTGCGTATGTGTGTACGTGTGTGTGTACGTGTGCGTGTACGTGTGCGTGTACGTGTGTGCGTGTACGTGTACGTGTGTGGGGGGTTGGATGGGTACGTGCGTTTGTGTGGGGGGTGTGAGTGTGTGGGTTTATGTATGTGGTGTGGGTGTCTGTGGGTGTGGGTGTGTGCGTGCGTGCCTGTGTGTACGTGTGGATGTGTGCGTGTACGTGTGTGCGTGTACGTGTGTGTGGGTATGGGTATGTGTGTACGTGTGGGTGTGTGTGGGTGGATGGTGTGTGATTTTCATCGGACAAAGCTTAATCTATTCATTTGGTTTAAAGAACATAACCTATTTTTTGATTTTATCGATGTGCTTTTGTTTTTTAACCAGAAACCGATTTTGAATTTTTCGTTTTTTTTTTTTAATTTTTTAAGTATGTTGCGGCCAATATTATTTAACATTATAAACTTTATGAATGTAGTTGCCTCTGACGGTCTTGCTGTCCAGTTGTGTAAGATCGAAATGGGTGGAAATATACAACTATTTTATGTTTAAGTTGACGTTTTGAATTTTTTACTTATAGGTGGTCATGTTCAGTACCACCAGTCAATTGATTACAGTCAGATACTGTAATTTTGCCCACGGGAAGAGAAAAAAAATATTACGTGGAATCTGATTTTTTTTGTCTTATGAGGTAGGCAGTGATAGTCAGTATAAATTGCTTTTACACCACTCTAACCTCAAAATCATAACTTTAATATGATTATTCGGCTCTCGTGGTGTAAAATACGGTACGACACTGGTGCGTAAGGTGATTTTTACCGCATTCGACTTTTCGCACTCGCTTCGCTCGTGCGAAAAATGTTTCCTGCGGTAAATAATCACCTTCCACACCCGTATCGTAATGTACTATTGTCTCGTACCCTGTCGGAAAGTGTTGTCTTCCCACCCTGCTCTCACGGCCGAAAGTGCCACATTCCCTCACGCCTAGAAACTGCGACGCGCATGCACGTTTCTAATTTTCTGCTGACTAGCGCCGCCTGCCGCTCGGGCCGCAAATCACCTGCAGGCGGCGCTAGTCAGCAGAAAATTAGAAACGTGCATAAGCCTCGCAGTTTTAGGAGTGAGGTTATGTGGCACTTAAGACCCTGAGATCAGGGTGAAAAGACAATAATATACTTTCCTCCAGGGAATACATGAGACAAAATAGTATACGCAACACGGGAGGGAAGTAGAACATCTCAACCCGCGTGTTTACCGCCCTCGCCTTCGGCTCGGGCGTTAATATCACACGCGGGTTGGGATGTCTTACTTCCCTCCCTTGGTGCGTAATGTACTATTTTACATATGTAAATAATATACATATATACGTACGTGGGCACGCACATACCTATAGAATAAATGATTTTTGTCTTTTTAGATTTTTTAATTTTATAAGTAGGAGAGACCCGGGCAAAACGGACATGTTAAGGAAAAAGTAAATAAAAATATATAAAATTAGAAAATTTTAAATAACTTTAACAATATTTCACTTTTGTTTATAATAACAAAGACAACAATCATATATAAATTTATAAATTATAATAAACACAAATAAGAATTTATATACACATATAAATAACACAAATCACAATATCAATTTTAATAAGGAATATTAGATAAGAAGCGCCGGCTGGATTTCAGACTTTTGTCTGAAATGTTTTACATACGTTTGCAAAAACAATTTGTTAATAAGATGACCGACACTGTGAAACTGCTGATGATTACAAAGCGATTATTCACAAGAATAAAATTTAATTATACTTCTCCATTTTTATGTAACAGAAGTTGGCGCGAGCAAATGGTATTAGGAGCACATAAATATATAGTTATGTATGCTTATAGTGGTGTATAGTTGTGTAGACTCATTGTGTATTATATACTTATTCTAACGAAATGTAAAATTTGAGCCACTGTACCCCCACTTTTATGTTCTCCTAATACTCACACAGTATACATGCTTGACTGGGCGTTTGACTTGCACACCTTTTCTGACTAATACAACTTTGACTATACAAGGTGTCCCATTTTAATCGCCCCAGGCAAATATCTTGAAAAGTATGAGAGATGGAAAAAAACTTTAAAAACAAAAGTTGCAGGGTGCAAAGGGGGTCAGCTAATGGTAACAACGACTTTGACCTTGAACTCTATTTTCAAGGTTATTTCAAGGTCAAAGTGATGTTTTTAAATGAGAATCCCTACTTTCGACCCCGGAAATGGAAAGATCAGAAAATTTTACGTTCAGAAAGGTCTGATATGTTGGGGTTTCAAGGTCAACCAGCTAATTTAATGAGGTCGACCTGGGAATGCCTCTAGGAAGGACAAAATTGACCTTGACGTTCTAGGTCATTTTAAGGTAAGTTGATTTTATAAAATGGAACCCCTTATTTTTGACCCTGGAAATGGAAAGAGCGGAAGAATTTACGTCCGAATATGACCTTGACCTCGACCTTGACTTTAACCGTGATTTGGAAGGTTAATTTAAGGTCAAGTCGATTTTTTTAAAATCCCCTTATTTTTGACCTCGGAAGTGGAAAGAGAAGAAAATTTTACGTTCAGATATGTACCGTCATATGGTGTCAAAGTTGGCCCTCTGGGGTCAATTAAGGGTCAAATCGTGCTTGAGGTCAATTGGGGTCAAATTAATTTTTTTAATCTGATGTGTTCTTACTTTTGTCAGCGTAACTCTAAAGGATTTTTGGGATTAATTTTCGGTATGAAAAGGTACTTTTCTTCTTGTTCTTTCTTGGTTAGGTTGGCACCATTGAAATGTACGGCTACGTCAAATGATATTTTTTAAGTACGAGTGACCGATTACTTTAAGGTAGTTATGAGGCGATGATTTAATGGTTTTGTTATGAGTCAATTATAAATATTCGAATTCTTTAGTTTGGTCAATTTGGGAATATTTTCATTTTTTTTAAAGAGTAATAACAATACTGCACTCGAAAATAGGTAGAGTTAGTTATTTTTAGTGGTGTCACTGTGCACAGTACAAATAAAGAAAACCTTTTGATTTCTTATTATTGAATAGCATACCGTAATGATTTCATGTGTTTATAAATAACTTTTTGGCTCATTTCCGAAAATTGCCTTCTTAATTTCTTTTTATACATACAATTGAAGTGGAAAACCAAATTTCTTTTGTGGTACCATATTCCTTTTTGAGATAGCTGATTACACGCCCCAGGAGATTGTGAATATGATAAAAGTTGTTGGTGAATGTCATGATAATTATAGGGCTGCAGAAAGACGCTATGCCGAGAAATATCCCAATGCCCGTCACCCAGATAGGAAAGCCATCAAAAGATTATTAACGCGAGCTGCACAAGGCTACATCGTTCGTAAGAGGCTCAAAACTGGAACGAAACAGCACATTGCGCTGGGTGTGCGAGCTATTATTGCTGAAAATCCCCACATTTCAACACGAGATTTGCCACGAATGCATGGTGTTCCCAAATCAACAGTAAATCGCCTGTTGAAAACATCTAAATTTCACCCCTACCACGTTCGCCTTACACAAACACTAGAGGATGGAGATTATGCAAGGCGTTTAAATTTTTGTCAATGGGCAAATAATCAGATACGTAGGGACCCTTTCTTTTTTGATCGAGTGCTATTCTCAGATGAAGCAAAATTTGATAATATGGGTGGTGTCAATCTTCATAATGCCCACTATTACGCTGAACAAAATCCTCATTGGCAACGAGATCATCGAATCCAGAGACGTTGGTCAATAAACGTGTGGGCAGGTATAATTGGAGATCATGTGCTGGGACCTATCTTTTACAATCAAAATTTGAATGGACAATTGTATTTGGATATTTTGCAAAACCAGCTACCTCCTCTATTAGAAGATATCCCACTTATCTTACGGCGGGATATGTGGTTTCATCAAGATGGAGCTCCTGCACATCGCGTTCGATCAGTCAAGAATTTTCTCAATGATATGTATCGTAATCGTTGGATTGGCATCGACAGCCAAGTACACGAGAGGCCGCCTAGATCCCCAGACCTCACACCTCTTGACTTTTCTTTGTGGGGAGTAGTTAAAGGCAAAGTTTTTGCACATGCTCCAACAACCTTAGAGAACATGAGAGAAAGAATTATGGAAGCTTTCCAATCCATTTCAGTGGAAACATTGAGGAATGTTCAAGCAAGCTTCCGAAGAAGGGTGCAAATGTGTTTCAGAGAGAACGGACACTTGATCGAGCATTTGCTGCCTTAGATCTTCAAATGACAGTCCGTTAATCAATCGGCCCTTTTCAGGGCCAATGATGTGCGAAATCCTTTCGGCAACCTCCACGCGGTGCACATTGGGTAATGCTAATGTCGAAGGTAGTCTTTCTAATTTTCGATTCATTTGAGGGAGAAAAAATACTTTTAGATTCCTAAGTAACTCATAAAAACAGTGAAATCCATTTCAAAAAAATTAATTTATTTATTATTACCCTTAATTGACCCCAGAGGGCCAACTTTGACACCATATGTCGGTACATATCTGAACGTAAAATTTTCATTTCCGAGGTCAAAAATAAGGGGATTTTAAAAAAATCGACTTGACCTTAAAATAACCTTCCATATCACGGTTAAAGTCAAGGTCGAGGTCAAGGTCATATTCGGACGTAAATTCTTCCGCTCTTTCCGTTTCCGGGGTCAAAAATAAGGGGTTCCATTTTATAAAATCAACTTACCTTAAAATGACCTTGAACTTCAAGGTCAATTTTGTCCTTCCTAGAGGTATTCCCAGGTCAACCTCATTAAATTAGCTGGTTAACCTTGAAACCCCAACATATCAGACCTTTCTGAACGTAAAATTTTCTGCTCTTTCCATTTCCGGGGTCGAAAGTAGGGGTCCTCATTCAAAAAAATCACTTTGACCTTGAAATAACCTTGAAAATAAAGTTCAAGATCAAAGTCGTTATTACCATTAGCTGACCCCCTTTGCACCCTACAACTTTTGTATTTAAAGTTTTTTTCCATCTCCCATACTTTTCAAGATATTTGCCTGGGGCGATTAAAATGGGACACCTTGTATAAAGCAAGGATTGATTAATATTTTTCTCGTTGACTGGCAGTAGTCAAACTGCTAACAACACATCATGTAAACTGTTAATATATGTAAGTTTTCTTTTCTGAACGATTGCGCTGTGAAATTTACTTTTTTGTAATTATTTATAATTTAATAAATTATTTTATCTTTTGCTATTAAGAGCCTTGAAGAGGAGCATAATAAAATGCCTGAAACGTCGGCTAAATACAACAATTAGTGTTGTTATTTACACCTACATTGACAGCTGGACCATTCATTTCCCCCACTCAACATTATACACAAATAATATTAAACAAAAAATATGACACTTTGTTTCGACGAGTCTGAAAAATTGCCGGGCAAAATGGACATATTACCAAAAAGTAATTTAATCGATACAGTTATCGTAGTAATTGCGAATATGTTATCGTTTTTATTTTATATTTTATATGGCGCTTAAGATTGTGCACAATATATTATAATGATTTAAAACTAAGTTGATCAATTCTTTATCATTTATACTGACATATGATACTTTTCTTAATAAAAATTCTTATAGCCAGCTTGTTCAACCTATTTTACGGATGTATTTATACACTATTATAAATAATAACATAAATTTGTAAACCAAACACAAAAATAAGATATCCTTCCTGCTGCCGTCATTAAAAATTGTACTCGACTGGGGGACATCGGTCATTGCAACGCTCGGAAACATACTTCTTCGAACCATTGCCACCGAGTGATAATTCACCTGGTCGACTAAATACTTCACTAGTACCAATGTCCAGAGCACTGACTAGTGAAGTGATTTTTCATTTTTTCCGATTCTCTATTTTTTTATATTTTTAATATTTTATCTTTTTTACTTTTTCATTTTATTGACACATGGATTCGCGAAACTAATTAATAATTTTCTATCTTCGTTCGTGTTTGTATAGCCACTTATATTTTGTAAATGAAAATTATAAAGCGGTGAATTGTGTAATAAATTAGTGTGATGATATAAAAGCTTTTCTTTTATTTATAATTTTCAGCGTTATGTTTTAAGCGGGAATTTCATTTTTCAGAGCACAAAGAAAAATTTTATTACCTAGACCCTTTAAACCGAAGTAATCGGATATAAAACGCAACAGTACTGAATAGCTTATTTTTCTTTTTTCAGATCGCGAGTCCAGCTGGAATTTAGCAATTTATGGACTCGAGGGGAAGTGATAGTTTTCAGCGACCGTTGACTAACCGTCCGTTTGCTGCAGTCTGCATCGTAAGTCAATTTTGAATTCATTGAGAATGCATAACCACGAATGTGGCTTCTAGCTCTGTGAGCTTATGTAGCCCCTCACCTCCTCTTTCCACGCACTCCTCGTCAACATGGAAAACAAGTAAAGTCGTTTTATTGCTCCTTTTTAGTATCGCTTTTAGTAGCGACTTTATATGCTCGCCTTCTTTGTTATTTCGTTGTGCAAATAAGACTTATCAAATATTTACACGTACAAATATAATCACACACGTAATGAAATTAAAAAATCAATATCAAAAACTTACTTGGTTTATTTATTGACCAATGCGACTTTGTTCAAACAAAATTAATAACCTTATAAAGTTATTTGAATATTATATTAATTATTTTGTAAAAATAGGTAAGATTACTCTGACATTTCCTTTTTTGATAGAGATATATGAGTGATCTTTTACTCGAGATGGGTGAAATTTCATTCAGCCTAAAAGTGACGTAACACCAAGCTCAATTTTATATCGTAGTTACAAAACCTTCTATTTGTTTTCATTTTTTGTTTTTTGTTTTTGGGGATATTTTCAAGAATATCTTAATATATTTTAATAATAATTTTTTTTTTAAATAAAGTGAAAAATTAAAATATTGTTGCATAGACCCCACTTTGAATACAGTTATTCGCATATTCTGTATTAAAATTTGAAATAAAATTGTGAAAGTCAGAACAATTACTGCCTAACCCATAATACATTTCTCGAGGAATCGGAAAGTTTATCTTTAGAAATGATTAATTGTCAATCAAAATTGATTGGTCCTGCATGACTTTCGATGTTTGTTGATAAAAATGAAATGTAAAATAAACCAGATACATTAGCCAGTAAAGAACGGAAAAATGTGGTAACGTGTTCCAGTTCGATATATCACAATGATTTTGACATAAAGTAATGAATCATTTATTTGTTCTGTATCTAATCTAATTAAAATTAAATAAAAAATTTTATGATACATATTTCATGCCTGATATAAACTTTTTTTTAAGTTTTCCTCTAGTATTATGTATAATATTCCAGCTTTCCCTAATCTTTTACTTGTAAAAAATATCCAGTTCCCTTTTCTAAGATTGTAAAAACTGGTTAAACAATGCAAACATTCAGCGAATATTGTAAGGCTCATTGAAAATCAATTAAGCGCGATCGATCGTGAACAACTGATGAGGCAGGTCACCCTGAAGAATGCACGAGCGCTACCACGAGGAAAGCAAAATCAATGAGCACTTAATCTGCCGAGAACATCATGCGCGTGGAATCACAACTTAGTACGGAATTCAATTATCGCAGCTAGAGAGAGAGAGAGAGAGACGCGTGTGTGTGTATGTGCAACCATCTTCAATGAGAGAAGGCACTCGACGCAAGTTCAGACGGATAAGGTAATTGAGAAGTAAAATCACACTTCTTGTACCCATAACTTCGATCGCTGTGCAAACCATCCCTTCACTATGACCGCCACCATGCATCTTCTAACTTTTTGTTCCTCATCAAACTCGATGTTTGGTAATCTTATTACGCGTTCTCTTTCTTTTCTCTATATTAGCACTATCTTCTCAAGGAATGTTTGTTTCACTAATTTTCTTCGCCAGCTTCATCACCGAAAAATAGTACATTACCATTACAGCTTCATCACCAAAAAATAGTACATTACATACCAAGGGCGCGAAGTGGGTGATTCACGTCCGAACCGAGTTTGTCGCCATTGCTTTGGTCGAGCGACAATAACGACATGACCGTCACCTAGGGCCCGTGGGTGATCTGCGTGCCCGAGGGCTGGCGTAGAGGTTGTAAAGTTATACGCCCGCGGTGCGAACATTATTTTTTGTAACGCATGCAGGATTTTCGCCGTTTTTCGGCCTAAAAAGAGGTCGTAAAGTAACTTTTTTCGACCGTCGAAAAAAAAAATACTTCTTTGCCCGGCGGGGGGAGGGGGGTCCCAAAGTTTAGACGACTCACTTGAAAATTGAAGTCAACTATAGGCGTTCTCGGTTTCGATATAAGCTACTGCAGATTGTGCAAAATTTCGAAATTCTAAATTACGAAAATCATATTTTCGAATCTAATAATTCACCTACTGTCCAAAACATCGAATTTCATCAATACGACTTCAAAGCAAATATAACTTGTTTCTAATGATTTATTTCGAAATATGTTTATTGTATCCCTATTAAAATTCTATTAATGAAATTCGATGTTTTGGACAGTAGGTGAATTGTTACATTCGAAAATATGATTTTCGTAATTTAGAATTTCGAAATTTTGCACAATCTGCAGCAGCTTATATCGAAACCGAGCACGTCTATAGTTGACTTCAATTTTCAAGTGAGTCGTCTAAACTTTGGACCCCCCCCCCCCGCCCGGCGGGCGTAAAAGTATCTTTGAGTAGATACTTTTGCGACCGCTGCTCTAAAACTGCATACAATTTGTATACCCATGCATGTTTTTCATAGCTTTTTTATTTGAAGATGAACATCTTTACATTCGTACAAATTTGTGGTGGATTTATTATTATTATTTTTAACAATTTATTTTAGTATTTATTATTTTGATTTTTATTTGGATTTCCAAATAATTATAATAAAAAAAAAAGAAAATTGAACAAACAGTTCAAATTTCTATTCCTACAAGTATTTTGTGTCGTATAAAACAAAAATCAATTTAGCCTCGCTTTTTAGGCTCGAAAACCCCGAAAATCAACACATGAGTCACAAAAAATATGGTGTCGTATGCACCTAGGGCTAGTGGGCCTTTTGACCTCGTGTGTTTGCAGTACTCGTCTGCGGTTCGCAAAACGCACTCGCCTTCGGCTCGTGATAACTCAGCTTCAGTTCGTATCCATATTCGGTCTAAAAAGGCCCACTTTATGCCCTAGGTAAACAATATACTATTTTCTCATAGTGGCATGAAGTACTACTAATTTTACGCCAGTTTTGTGGTAAAAAAAGGCAAGTTCACGCACACAAGGCATATATATTAAAAAATGTTGGAAAATTTTTTTACTTTACGCCTACTATGAGGGACGCAAAAGAGTAAATGACGAAAATAGTTATTTACGCGTACTGCATCAAAAAGTATTGGTTGCATCTCTGGCGTAAGGTTTTCGCCTTCGTGATGATTGCGCAACATCCGAGGCTAAAATTCCATTTACTGCCCCAGATACAAAAACTACTAAAGTAACAAGGTATCAATAGAAATGTAGGCGTCTCGAATTTGAAAATCCTAGTACCTTTAGTTTTTGTGAATGGGTCCTCATTCCAACCATTGCAATCAGATTATTATCTCGAAAGCTAGTTGGATAAAGTGTTATCTAGGAAACCCGTTAAAACAGGCATTATCCAGGAAGCCGATTGAAGGAGACACAATATCTAGCGCAGAATTTTTCGCTACGATTTATATTGTCAATATTGTTAAAATTTCTTAAGCATCTTGTTTGAAATAATAAATATTTTATATTGCAATCAATTATGTAGAAATTACATTGATAAACTAACTACCTGTAATCGTCAATTGAGCAAAAACATGCATGCACATTTTCCATAATGTAAATATTTTTCCGGTTAGTTTGCCGTGTGCCGTTGTTTAATGATGTTCACCGGCTGAAAACGAATCTATATGGGCGAAAATTTACATAGTGGCTAAAATAGTTCTAATGAAGATAATGTTATTTTTATACAATTCGGAATCATTTGACGAGCTATACAAAAATTTATTAATTAAAATGTGGCATGTTGCTAGCGCAAGTATTGCTTATTAAAAACAAGTACATCAATTCATTATGGAAATATTTTTTTGTTATCCGATTTTAATGGGATAGGGCTTATTGTCTTCCTCATGCGATTTCAGATAGGGGTTGCCAAAAAATAATTGAAAATTTATGAAGGAATGAAGCGGGAATGCAATTGTATGAACAAATATACGCCACGTTTCACTCTTGGAAAATTTCTCAATTATTTTATGGATACCCGACCGCGTACAAAAAAATACATTTGTGTAAAGTTTATCTGAAGTTCTCATTTGGCACAACTTGTCCCGCAGTTTACCAATGAGACTTTCCCACTCTTTCAAATTTGTCTTAAATTGTCTGGCCAAAGTTCATAGAAAGTTCATAGAAACGTTTTCCAATCTTCAGCTGAAGTTTAGATTAGGGTCGTTCGATGTACGAGAAATCTTCTGAAAAATGAAAAACTTCATATAAAGCTATCCCAAAGTTCAAAACTTATGACGATGAGATCGCCACCATGGGCGATATCCTCGAATGTGGGCTCTGCTGTTTTCAAAGTGCGGGGATGGGGCAATAGCGAGGAGCGAAGGGGCAGGCGCGAAGGAACGCCGGGAGCCCGGTCTTGGTGTGACGCTTGCCAGCGTCCCTCAGCCGACCCCCAGGAGTCAGCGCGAAATGCCAACAGCCGTTGTAGCCGACAGTCCGCAGCAGTCCCTGCCATCCGCCAGACGACTCCGGGTCCATATAGAGAGAGAGAGAGAGAGAGAAAGAGAGAGAGAGAGAGAGAGAGAGAGAGAGAGAGAGAGAGAGAGAGAGAGAGAGAGAGAGAGAGAGAGAGAGAGAGAGAGAGAGAGAGAGAGAGAGAGAGAGAGAGAGAGAGAGAGAGAGAGAGAGAGAGAGAGAGAGAGAGAGAGAGAGAGAGAGAGAGAGAGAGAGAGAGAGAGAGAGAGAGAGAGAGAGAGAGAGAGAGAGAGAGAGAGAGAGAGAGAGAGAGAGAGAGAGAGAGAGAGAGGAGAACTGTGGTAGAAGTGGCCATCGCCGTAGATGCGAGTAGAGCGACGGCAGATTCGCGGCATCGGCATCGGCAACCGCAGCCGGCGGGAGATCGACCAGCGACAGCACCGCGTAGCGACGTAACAGCGGCGACCGGATCAACAAGTGGAGCAATAGCGGAGCTCCGAGCATTCCGGCGTTCCCGGAGTTCGCCTGAGCTTCGTCTCGACCGAAGTGCTGTACACATCGCGAAATCCACTGATTTTAATATCTGAAAAGGAAAAATGAAAAAACCACAAAGTATTTGTTCGCATGTTACGTTATTCGAGATATGTTTGGAGTACATGATTTTTATCAAGTTGTGCCTAACGAGAACTTGAGATAAACTTTACCCAAATGTATTTTTTTTTACGCGGGCTACCTCAAATCGCATGAGGAAAATGAGAAGCCTTGCCCCGTTAAAAGAGGATCAAAAATAAAGATTTCCATAATGAATTGATGTACTTTTTTCATAAGCAATATTACACTAGCAACATTCCAAATGTTCAATCATTAAATTTTTTTTATATCTCATCAGATCCCTTAGAATTATATACGAATAACGTTTTTTACATTAGAACTATCACATCCATTACATAAATTTTTGTCCATCGGCTAGTTTTCAACCGGTGAACATCGTTAAACAGTATGCTTACGAAGGAACGGTTGTACACTCGTGGAAACATAACGCTTTTCATTTTTTACATATATTTCTACGTCAGTACCTTCCTAAAACATTTATAATAATAAATTGGTTAATGCGACTTTATTTTGTCAATAATTTTACGTTGATAACATTAGGACATACAGAGACCACATACCTCACGAAACATTTCTACACAATTGTGTAGAATTTAATGTCTGTATACAAGCAAGAGCGTTCATTTACTGACATAAGTATATTTTTGGTATAATCACTATTGAAATGAGTAAAAACTTCACTTATACATAAGTGAGAATCTTGTCAACTGATGGAAAAAGTGAAAATTTCACTAATTTGGAAGTAAAAGATTATTTACTTGTAGAACAAGTGAAAATTTAACTTATTAATAAGTGACAAAAGGGTTCACTTGTAAAATAAGTGAAATTTTCACTTATTGGAATTTAGAGTGTCAGTACCAAACAAAGACAGACATGAATGGCAAGGAAAGAATTTGAAATTGTACCATTTTTGTACTCAAATTTTGTTGAATAATTCTTCCACGCTGTCTACTGGTCAGCAAAATGGTAGATACTCGAACGCAGCAGTCGGATAATTGGCTCCGTCTGTGTTGAAGCGGACGAGATGAGGACTACAATAGTGCAATATATGCTTTCAACCTGGCAGCACGTAGGCCATTGCTTCCTGCTCTTCTGTCGGTAGTTTTCGAGTGATTGCCGAGATGTGATGGAGAAGTTCAGTACAAGGGTGCAAAGTGGACGAAGAGAAGTGTCGGGATCTCGCCCCGGGTCATCTTTCAACATTTCATGCATACATTAACCAAAGGAATTCCAGATGAGATGCCGCAGAGAACGGATCGAAGTTTCAGTTCTCTCATTGATTGTATTTGGGGCTCTCATTAAGCGCTTCTTCTCTACTCTTCGCTTGTAGACGACTTCAAAGATTCGAATCTATATTTCTTAAAACATGAAAATTCGACAATACTTGGAGTTCATTTTCAGGACTCAATGTAATTATTTAATAGATCCATATTTTTATAAGAATAAACGACACTAAAATTTACTTAGCTGAACAGAAGCTCAAAATTATTATATATTTTAAAAATTGAAGAAACAATATAAGCAATCAGCCACTATTATTAGTTTATGTTTTCATTCATTCAAGCAACAGCAAAGTGAACCTTTTCCAGCTTCTTTACTTCTGAATCACGTAGGCTCCTAGGCACCTCTCGATGCGCTCGCGCACTTTCGATTCAATTAAGATTCCAATTTGGATAATCAGACGCGAGTGAGCGCGTCGAGCTTAAGTATATAACGTGTGAAACTTGCTCGTACCAAAGGGAAGAGCCGAAGAGCAAGTGAGCCAGACAGACTTCCCTCTCACGCAGCAGCAGAACGAAAAAAGTCGGAAAGTCTAAAGTGATTAACACTGAACTTCGTCTCGGCGACAAATTCGTATTCCACGTATGCGTGTGCACACTAGAAAGAGACGAGAGAGGGAGAGAGAGAGGGGGGGGGGCGAGGGAGAATAGCGAAGCGCTTGCCGATGCTGCCTGCATTATTAACGCCCGCTAACTTGCAATTACGAGGCTCGCCCAAAGTTTAAGCTACTTAGGAGAAAAGGCGGAAGACCAGTTTGATATGCGTACCCCTTCTACGGCTGAAAGTATATTTGCTCGGGACGAGAAAAAGCGCCGTTCCCCGAGAATAAAGGAGGGTGAAAAATTTACTGAAAGCGAAAGAAAGATATCAATCCGAACGCGCTCGGCCAAGACAAACTGATGCGTCGGGCTCCGTTCGCAGCGAAAAGAAAGAGAAAAAAGAGAAGCCAGTCTACATGAAGAATTTTCCTTCTCAAGACACAGATGTTGAGTATAACAATTTGCGGCTTTATTTTACAAAACCACCTAACTGCATACAAGAATAACCATCCTTGTGAGACCCTTTCTTCCACCCCTATAACATCAGTTGTCACGTACAAAATAAATATTTTCAAATAAGGTGGATAAATAAATGTTTTCAATTGGATGGATAATTTATAATTTTTTATTGAGGGTGTAATAGAAATGGATTCGTACACCATAGATCCTTTCGAGCATCATAAATTTATTGATACACCGACGTTTCGGGAGTATAATTAAGGGGTTATATCTGGTTGGAATTTTTTTTTTTTCCATTTTTTTTTTATTGGCTTAAAGTATGGTAAAACATCCCTAGATTTATGATCAATAATGTCCAAACATGAAAGAAACTCAGACAAATTTTAAAAATCAATTTTTCCAAAGCAATTCTGAGGTGAAAAATGAAGAAATTTCGTCTATTTCGTTGACGGTGCATTTTCCGATGTTACAAAATCAGCTAGACGCAGTCTTATTTCGGCGAGAAAAAAGCTGGAGGACGAAAATACGACCTTAGAAGGACAATTATATGGTGCTGGGATAGCAGAGTAAAAGTAAAAAAATTATTACGGCCCTCATTACGATTTCACAAAATTATAAAGTTTTCAAATTTCAAGTGCGTTTATCTCAAAACCAAGTTTTCAAAATCGGCACGCAGTAAAACTCGATGAGTTTGCATCCGATTGATTTGAAATTTTAACTGTAGCTTCTTCATTAGATTATCTGTTTAAGTACACACGATTTCAACGATCGATAAACAATTAAAAAAGTTATAAACAATTTAAGTCGATTTTTTTCGTCGAAAACGCAACTTTTTGTTTGAACAACCGCCATTTTGCGAAAAAAAATTCCTAAAAATATAATCGTGTGTACTTCAACCGCAAAACTCATGTATATATGAAAAAAATTTTTTTATTGTTCCAGATGGTGATCCAGAGGACTTCTACTGCGTGCCGCAGAGATACTTTTTCAAATACTGCTTTACATTTATTGACAAATAGCCGCCATTTTGTAAATTTTCACCAATAAAAAAATTTTTTTATATTCCCAAAAAAGAGTTGCTTAACCGATTCATATATTATTTATTTATGCTAATTTAAAAACGAGCTCAAAAAAAATATGAAAAAAGGCCTTTTTTTTTTGAGCTCCAACCAGATATAACCCCTTAACTCCCCTTATCAAGGCTAAACACAATGAACATACAAAAAATATTAAACATAACGGAAATTATAACATTTTTTTGTCACATTACAGAAAAAACGGAAAAAACACCTTTTTTCCTTACCATTCGAGGTGGTATACCAATTTACAAATTTATAAAGCGCCCATTGCGTGGACTCCGCGTGTCAAACAGTTTATCTTTTTACAATAAGTTTTTTGTAAGACGCCAACATTTGTAAAGCAAAACCTGTATAATGAGAATATTTAGAAAAAATTAAATTGTACTAAAGAAAAAACCCAAAATAAGAAAAAAGGCATGAGAAATAAAAAAACTTACATGTTACAAATCAGTCGTTTAGTCATAATGTCAAAGGAGGCTTTACCCAGGATGATATAATCTCACTGTGAGTGCGTTCACAGTGACAGAAATACCGTGGCTGGTCCTGTGACATAAAATTTTATCCTAGCGCATATGCTTTTCTTCGGACACGTAATCCTACAATACCCCGGTCCAAGAACACGTAACGAGGTTCATTGGTTGGAAGCGGGCGATTGGTCTAAGACGACCAATGAGAGAAGCGAGCGCGCGGACTCGTCCGAGATGTGTGCGTATGCATTCGCGTGTAATGTAGCGAGGGCCTTAGTATCTACATGCGCACGTAGCGCGGTCTGCTTTCGAATCTAGGGAGCATTAAAATGTCCCTAGGCTATACGTGGCTAACTTCAGCCGAATTGTAGCCGAGGCTCGAGCCGCGGTAAAGACCGATATTCGATTGGGGCTCGCGCCGCGGCAAACTCGAGGCTCGAGCCGCGGTAAATCTGAGGTTCGACCGAAGTTACTACCGAGGCTAATCCTAGGCAAACCCGGGCTCGCCGCTTAAGCGAGGCTCCGAGCCACGGCTCGCCTCTTACGCGAGGCTACCCGAGGTTCGCCGAGGTGAACCGAGGCTAATTGGTGGCGCAGCGGTAGTCTGGATCGTGTAAGTGGTAACGTAGGAATGCGGAATGTGGAACGGCGTGCTATGTTTATCTTAGCGTATGCAGGTTATGATTGCTCTTACTCGTAAGGCCAATCATCATAGATATATTGAGATCGATTGTGGGTTAGGTTAGCGAGCGAGAGAGAGACTATGACTCCGACTAAGACAAACCTGGGTGAAGATAAGTTGATGTCAACATGCAGAAATCGCTTTAGCAACGATGGAGAAAAAATTAGATAAGTATTACTTATTATTTAAATTGTTTTATGTATTTCAATAATTCTGAAAACAATAAAATACTTTTTCATAATTATTGAAATACTCAAAACATTCTTCGCCAAATATAAATTATTATTTGAATAGATACTTTGTGTGTGTTCTTTTTTATTTCAGGAGATTTTGCTTTTTATAAATAAATAAATTGTAATGGATATGGATCAAAGAAGTAAACCAAACTGAAATACAGCTTCACGTGCATAATATTCGTGCTCTCCTTGAAGCAGATGGTAAATACTCTCCTAGGGTCGATGGCTACTTTGCAGAGTTTTCGCACACAGTCTTAGCACACAAACTTAGCACATAATGTGTGTGAAAAAACTATTTGGAATAAGCATTGGACATTGGCACAGAGCAATTCTTACTTAACATTTGTTGAATAATTCTAAGTACATCTGAGGACTTTTTTGTCAAAGTATCATTTACTACAGAATATAAATACTTGAAACATACTGAGTTGTATGATACGTGAATTTTTGAATGATTTATGGATCCAGTATTAAGATGAGAAGAAATCTAAACAAGTTTATTATGTATGTGAGTGACAATGAAACATCGCCTAATCATGAAATCACTGAGTTTTACGACATAAACTCATGATGCAGTACAATAAATAAATCTGTGGACTTTGACATTAGTGAAATATAGGTCATTTTTTTGAACATTTTAAACAAGACATGTAGCAAAAAGAAGAAATTAAATGGATCCAATGTCTGTACGTAAAGCAACTTTGGAACATGAGTTTATTATATGTGTGACACAAATTTGGAATAAACATCGGAAATTGACTCAGAGTAATTATTACCTGGCAATTGTGAAATAACTGTCTAGTGGAGTACATCTGTGGACTTTTCTGTTAGTGAAAAAATATACGTCATTTTGTGTATTTTAATAAAAGTGGCATTTACTACATAATATAAATAGTTGAAACAAACTAATTTGTACGATAAGTGAATTTTTAAATGATCTGTGGATCCAGAATTAATGTGAAAAGAATCTCTAATCAAGTTTATAGTATACGTGAGTGAAAATGAAATATCGCGTATTCTTGATACATAATAAAATTGTTTAAATTTCTTCTCATCTTAATACTGGATCCATAAATCATTTAAAAATTCACGTATCATACAACTCAGTGTGTTTTAAGTATTTATATTCTGTAGTAAATGCCACTTTGACAAAAAAGTCCTCAGATGTACTTAGAATTATTTAACAAATGTTAAGTAAGAATTACTCTGTGCCAATGTCCAATGCTTATTCCAAACAGTTTTTTCACACACATTATGTGCTAAGTTTGTGTGCTAAGACTGTGTGCGAAAACTATACAAAGTAGCCATCGACCCCAGGAGAGTATTTACCATCTGCTTCAAGGAGAGCACGAATATTATGCACGTGAAGCTGTCTTTCAGTTTAGTTTACTTCTTTGATCCATATGCATTACAATTTATTTATTTATAAAAAGCAAAATCTCCTGAAATAAAAAAGAACACACACAAAGTATCTATTCAAATAATAATTTATATTTGGCGAAGAATGTTTTGAGTATTTCAATAATTATGAAAAAGTATTTTATTGTTTTCAGAATTATTGAAATACATAAAACAATTTAAATAATAAGTAATACTTATCTAATTTTGTCTCCATCGTTGCTAAAGCGTATTTCTGAATGTTGACATCAACTCATCTTCACCGAGGTTTGTCTTAGTCGGAGTCACAATCGATCTCAATATATCTATGATGATTGGCCTTACGAGTAAGAGCAATCATAACCTGCATACGCTAAGATAAATATAGCACGCCGTTCCACATTCCGCATTCCTACGTTACCACTTACACGATCCAGACTACCGCTGCGCCACCAATTAGCCTTGGCTCACCTCGGTTCACCTCGGGTAGCCTCGCGTAAGCGGCGAGCCGTGGCTCGGAGCCTCGCTTAAGCGACGAGCCCGGGTTAGCCTCGGTTCACCTCGGCAAACCTCGGGTCAACCTCACGTAAGCGGCGAGCCGTGGCTCAGAGCCTCGGGTGAACGGCGAGCCATGGCTCACGAGCCTCGGGTGAGCGGCGAGCCTCAGCCCATGACCCTCGGGCGAATGGTGGACCTCGGGTGAGCCTCGGGTTTGCCTAGGATTAGCCTCGGTACTAACTTCGGTCGAACCTCAGATTTACCGCGGCTCGAGCCTCGGGTTTGCCGCGGCGCGAGCCTCAATCGAACATCGGTCTTTACCGCGGCTCGAGCCTCTGCTACAATTCGGCTGAAGTTAGCCACGTATAGCCTAGGGACATTGTAATGTCCCTAGATTCGAAAGCAGACCGCGCTATGTGCGCATGTAGATACTAAGGCCCTCGCTACATTACACGCGAATGCATACGCACACATCTCGGACGGGTCCGCGCGCTCGCTTCTCTCATTGGTCGTCTTAGACCAATCGCCCGCTTCCAACCAATGAACCTCGTTACGTGTTCTTGGACCGGGGTATTGTAGGATTACGTGTCCGAAGAAAAGCATATGCGCTAGGATAAAATTTTATGTCACAGGACCAGCCACGGTATTTCTGCCACTGTGAACGCACTCTGTCAGAAGAGACAATAGGATACCGTACTACTTTATACCGTATAAATAACCCCGGAGATGCCCGTAACTCCTATTGTATATATGGTAAGGAAAAAAAGTTTTTTTCCGTTTTTTCTGTAATGTGACAAAAAATTTTATAATTTCCGTTATGTTTAATATTTTTTGTATTTTCATTGTGTTTAGCCTTGATAAGGGGAGTTAATTATACTCCCGAAACGTCGGTGTATCAATAAATTTATGATGCTCGAAAGGATTTATGGTGTACGAATCCATTTATATTACACCCTCAATAAAAAATGATTTGAAAATTAAGTAAAATGACTTTAAATCACCCACATCCTTTAACCAACTATTTACTAAACTGAAAAGTTTAAAAGCTCAGAAAACATTTCTGCACTCAGGAGGGTCATGCAAACCACGTCGAATTTTTTTTTCGAACATTTACTCGATAGAAATACTCGAACAAAAAGATACTGTTAATAACTTTTGAATGAAATACAAAGTGTTAGATAAGTAAATATATGTAAAAACATTGCAATTAAATATGCTTACAAAATTTATTTTCACCTATATGCATTTTGTAATGGAAAAAAGAAAATTTCCAACTAATCCTTCGCATCTTTACCTCTAGCACGAGATAGAGAGAACTAAGTCGTGTTGACAGCGTTTTGCAAATGATTGGCAAAATGTTTGAATTAAAAAATATGATATAAATAATAATTGGAAAAGTCCTACTGGCCACTAGGAAATGATTGTAATAAAAGCTCAAATTTTTTCAAGAAAACATGATAGAAATGTTGTATACGACAGTTTAAACAGAAATACACTATTTTTAAAAGTGTCGCTATGGATGTGTGTGTGTGTGGAAGGTTGGTGGTTGTGTGTGTGTGTGTGTGTGTGTGTGTGTGTGTGTGTGTGTGTGTGTGTGTGTGTGTGTGTGTGTGGATGTGTGCAGTTTTATTTGTTTTCGGTATCAAATGTAACATTGTAATATTTTAAGGCTAGTTTATGTTTTATGTCAATTTTTTAAAATAAACATGTGTTACGTGTGGAAGCATTCCACACGCGAGTTCGGTACAAATAAAGACGCGATTCAGCATTCGAAACTTCGAGAATATTCGGCACTGCGCGGCGACTGTGGCGCGAGGAAACCAGAGTCGGTCAAATCGATCGAGCGGCCGAAAAATGCGAAGTCGATACCAGCGGAAGAACGAAGATTCACGTGCAGTCCATTCCCACCTATGATTAATTAGGGAAGTGGGAGACACTGCATCGCGGATATAAAAAGCGGCGCATCCGGCGTCCGTCCTCCGACTAGCCACGGGGAACTTATGAGAGAGATAGACAACACAACGACTCCAGAACGAGATAGGATGACAATGGAGTCTTCAACCATCAATCCACGAGGAAGCTACGAAGCCACAATCACGACGATTCATCCGCGCCGCGCACATATATACATATACACGTTAGGACACCTCTCGCGCATTTGAGTCCTTAATATAAATTGAGCGATTGAGATTCGTTCGGTTTTCGAGCGTTTTTTCGAGGTATCTCGAAATCTCGAATCGGCTCGAAACTCGAAAGAAATCGAGAAATACCCGTGTAAAAAAAATTACCCTTCGCGAAAGTTTCGCGGAAGTATTATACCACAGAACTTCTTGAAAAGTTTGGCCAAATTCGAGAAATAAAAATTTCCCGAACTTAAAGTTCAACTCCAACAGCTTTGGGCAAAGTTTGGTGAAACTTTTTCTAATCTTTCGAGAAAGATTTACAGGTACTAAATTTTTCTGGATGAAGATCTCTGCAACTTCGGCCTAACTACCGGAAAAGAGTCACAAAACTATTTTGCTGAACTTTAGAGACGAAGTTTAGCCAAATTTTATGGGAACTTTTACAAAAGAATTTACAAACGTAGATTCCGTTTTCCAAAGTTTTGCGATACTTTACATAAACTTTAATGTAAGTACTGTAGAATATTAATTTAATAATCACACTTTGCTGGAACTTTATTTGACCTTTGGAGAAACTTTATCAAAATTCAACAAAGTACCGCTACTTTCGCTCTCGGCTCCGAAACACGAATGTGGTATTTTCGGACTGGGTACGATGAAAAATCATATATGCAAGATGGGGGTAAAGAGGGCCACCCACAAAGCATGTGTGGATACAAACAAACAAACTTAAGGTAAACTTTGGAGGAACTTTATTCAAACTTTATCCAACTCTTCTAAAACATGAAAAACTTCATATAAAGCTACCCCAAAGTTCAGAGAAGGGTTGGTACAAACTAATAAACTTAAGGTAAACTTTGGAGGAGCTTTACCTGAACTTTGAAGGAACTTTATCCAAATTTTAGGGAAAGTTGTGACAACGTCTTCAAGGTGTGAGAATGCGGCAATAGTGAGGAGCCGCTGTAACCGACAATCTGCAGCAGTCCTCGCCATCCACGATGAGAGGACTCCGAGTCCGTCGAGAGAGAGAGAGAGAGAGAGAGAGAGAGAGAGAGAGAGAGGGGGGGGGGAGAAAGAGAGCGAGAGATGAAGAGAGAGAAAAAGAGAGAGAGAGGGAGAGTGAGAGGGGGGGAAGAGGGAGAGAGAGAGAAAGAGAGAGAGGGAGAGTGAGAGGGGGGGAAGAGGGAGAGAGAGAGAAAGAGAGAGAGAGAGAGGAAGAGAGAGAGAGACCTACGTTAGGAGTGAGCTGCTCGTATCACCATAGATGCGACCAGAGCGGCGGCTGATTCGGAGCATCGGCAACCGCTGCTGGCGTCCTGGCTGGAGACCGGCCAGCAGCAGCACTGCATAGCAACATAGTAGTGACGACCGGATTAACGAGTGGAACAATAATAGTGTTCCGAGCATTTCGACGTCCCGGGGGTTCGTCTAGGATTCATCTCAAACTAGTTGCTGTACACATCGGGAAATTCACTGATTTTAATATAGTCTAGGAGCTGGGTACCGTCCCGTATGCAATAATATGTCCCCGGGTAAAAACAGGTGTTTCTTATAGATTTTGACCCGTAGAATCCGAATATCGAGGTTAAAATTCGAAAAAAGTGGTAGAAATTGTTTAAAACGCATTTGTTTAAACAAATAAGAAACTGTTATTATTTTTTGTCGGGATAATTTTTTTATGAAAATTTAGGCTATTTTAAGACGAAATGCCCCTTAGCATTTTTTTCATAAAATCGATATTTTAAAAGTTATGAATTTTTGAAGTTTGATTTTTACGTTTTTTTGCAACTTTGATTAACAATAACTTTGGAAAAAATCAACTTTTTTTGAATATGAAAGTTTCCTCTTATTCTTTGAGATAAAAACTATCATATTCATTTGTATTATTTCAAGTCTTAAGTTGTTAACTATTTATTTCGTTATTTAACAAATACTGCTTTTTCGATATTTCCAAGCACTATTTCAATACACGGTTCGAGTAACGCGCGCATCCAGGGCTTTTCAAAATCATTATATTTGAAAGTTAAACCAATACCTAACTATTGGTGCGATTGCAAACCAATTTTAATGTCTAATAAATAAACAACTTATTGTTTAAACAAAGAAAAAAACAATTATTAACATTTGACTTTTTCATACATAATATATTATATTTCGTTTACTCAAAAATATAAAATTAAGGTAATGTCAAGAAATAATGAAAACAAATTAGACAAGAACAAATATTTAATTTAAATATAAATAAAAATGTATAAAAATGAATAACTAAGTAAAATATAATATTATTTGTATTTATTTTTACACGTTTCATTTTTTTGACAGAAACAGAAGTAACACAACAACATGAGGTTTTAATGCATGCTTTATAATGACAGCTCGGAAAAAAGTTTTAATTTTATTACCCCCTATGGATGATTTTGTGCCGAACTGCCAATGTAAAGCATGCATCAAAAACTCACGTTGTTGTGTTCGAGCAGCGATTGCATGTTGTTCATTCTGTTTCTGTCAGAAAAATGAAACGTGTAAGAATAAATATAAATAATATTATATTTTACTTAGTTATTCATTTTTATACATGTATTTATATTTAAATTAAATATTTTTTCTTTTATAATTTGTTTTCATTATTTCTTGACATTACCTTAATTTTATATTTTTGAGTAAACGAAATGTAATATATTATGTATGAAAAAGTCAAATGTTGATAATTGTTTTTTCTTTGTTTAAACAATAAGTTGTTTATTTATTAGACATTAAAATTTGTTTGCAATCGCACCAATAGTTAGGTATTGGTTTAACTTTCAAATATAATGATTTTGAAAAGCCATGGATGCGCGCGTTACTCCAACCGTGTATTGAAATAGTGCTTGGAAATATCGAAAAAGCATTTGGCCGAAAGTACCACATTCCCTCCCGGCGCAAAAACGGGAATGCGGTATTTTCGGCCCGGGTATGACGAAAAATAGTATACGCACCACGGGAGAAAAATTGGCCAGCCCATAGCTTGTATTTGCCAGTTTACACGAGCTATGGACTGTCCAAGTTTTTTCCTCCCTACGTGCGTAATATACTATTACATAGTCGGCATAAAAGACATTTACATCATAAATCTTAGAAACTAAGTCGTTAATATAAAAACAGGACAACAAGTGACCAAGATCAGAACCTTGAGGTATCCCATAACTTACACTAATAGGCGCAGAACTTCTATTATTAATACGCACTATTTGAGAGCAGTTTGATAAAAATTGTGATATTAGTCAAAATACATTGCCAAGCTCACAATATCCCAGATCTTTAATAATAAACGTTTATGGTTAACTTTGTAAAATCTGAATAGATAGTATCAATCTGTAAATAATCCTCTAATGATTCTGTTACAAAATCATTAAAGGTGAGGTGATTGGTGAGCGTGGGGCGACCTTTGTGAAACCATGTTGAGCGGTGGAGAGTTTATGAAGAAACCTTAATTTCAGATGAAAGTTCTTCTGTGATAAATGCATCGAATATTTTCAAAAGATAGTTTGTATCTAGGGTGACTCGGCATGTAGGGATCGAAAAAGCTCTTGCAGGGGAAGACTTGAACAACGTCTTCTTTTTCAGAAGCGGAGCTTTTTCCTCACAGCACTAGAAGCTCGCAATGATCCTTTACATATGAGTGCTATCTATTCGCAAGATTCGATATAGTTTTGTAATGGTAAATGGTTAGGCTAGAAGGTAGTTTACTTTCTATTTTGACTTTGTCTTGTAATCCTCAAAACGTGAGCGTTACACAAAACACACACGCACACAAACGCGCACACGCACACGCACACGTACACGCCCGTACACGCACGTACACACACACACACACACACACACACACACACACACACACACACACACACACACACACACACACACACACACTAGAAGGATGTTCTAGAAGTAACGGAAGCTCCAGTGAAACCTATATAAAAAAAGACTAACCAATGGTTTTACAATAAAGAATAGCGGGTCAGGTTTTCAAATCCTCAACGTCGTTTCTAGGAGCTGATACTCGAGATTCGGCTCCAAATCAGGGTGTCGAGATGGTGATTCTTTGTCTTACTTATTTTCAAAGAACGTGCCGTCACATGTGAGTGAAAAGGATAGAAGCTCGTTAACTGGTCACCCTGCTCCAAATGATCTTGAAACATCATCCTGATCTCCAAGCAAAAACCATATGCGTACATAAAATATCCCGCTCTTTAAAAATCTGGATTCAGAAATGGGGATTACCATTTAAAAAACAGAATCCAAGATCAAATCCTAAGTCATCATTCGATTCCTCGCCACGTCTTAATTTTAGTAGGGGGTCCGTCACTTTTCGAATACGAGGTAGATCAACAATTCTACGGAAAACATCAAATTAGTGAGGACTAAAGTAAATAAAAATTTTTTTAGAGGCACACCTACTAGACCAAGTTTTTTGGTAGACCATCCTGGCAAGGAGAGGATCAGGCCTCCGGATGACGGATTCGGCTTAAACTTTGGGATATGGGATAACCATTAAATCTTAGATAGACTTAAATACAATTATAAACAGAGAAAATAAGACTAGAGAAATGAGCTTTCATTTGCTTTTTTCAGAATCAACAAATATTGATTTTTGTCACAGTTATGAAAGTTTACAGTTGAGCAATAAAAATGCATGATTAAACCGTTTAGATTCGCAGTTCGGCTCCATGCATATTTTGATAATATTTTGTTAATGTATTATGCTTAGAAATTTACGACTATGGTTCATTTTAAACAAAAAAGGACCATTGTTAAAAAAATACGTAATGAATACACCTTTGCCATCTTACTTTTTTTATTTACTAAATATTAGATGAGCATCGAGGTAAACAGCTATTTTATTTAGGATATGTTATTGGGATATTTTATTAAAGTATATGATATGTACATAAAACTATTTGAGAACAAAATGCAATTTAAAATCGGAGATGCTCCTTGGATTTTATCTACAAAGAGAAAAGTCGGCTCTCCTCGCACTAAGAATTGGTGCATAAATCCAAGAGAAAAATCGATTTCAAATCCGTAGTCTGTGGTGGAATCGTGTAAGGTGCTCTCAGCTAGCTTACGTAAAATGCTCTCAAAGAGGAAAAAAGCTAATTTCCAATCGCACATTCTCTCTAGCTTTTTTCTTTTTTTCCTCCGCTGTCAGTCTCTTTATTTCCTCCCCTTTATTTTACGTAACCTCTTCTTACACTCTTCCATTGTTACTTTTTCTTCTACATATGCAAGTCAACTTTGGTTTTATTTATATTATCATCTCAATAATTTAGTTATTGAGATACCATCTCAAATCGAATGTCCAGAGCGTACCTACGTCACCGATTATTTTAGTTTTGAAGTATGTCATTCTTCTCTAAAAATAACTTGAGACGTATTTTTTCATTTTTCGATTGTACTAAAATTGCATCCGTTATACACTATTGCAAATTTCTTCAGAATCCAGACTTCGAAATTTTGTTCAAGGGTATTTTTAATTTTCTTCTGGTGTTTGAGTTTTTTAAACTTCTTAGTAAACAATACATTATAATACTCATTATTATCTCTTTTTTTATTTTTTTTATGTTTATCCAGCGATTATGCCGAAACTACTCGACCAATTCGGATGAAATTTTTTTGACATGAATTTTTTTTTTCACTAAAAAGTCTGTAATAGAAAAAAAATTTTCTTTAAATATTTTTCGTACTTTTCGGCCGCATTTGAATCTATGCAAACTCGGACATGGCTGAACGTTACGTCGATGATACTACCGGTATCTGGGCCAATATTAGACTAGTCATACTGAGAATACTGGTACGATATTATATGACTTGACGAGAAATAAATGCAACATGAGAATGGTCTAAGTATGAGATATATGAGCCGGTATCAAACCAGTACTAAGTCAATACTGGTTTAACTATTCGTAGTAAATGATAAATGAAAGTTTTTCTTTCATTCTTTTGGGAAAATCATGATTTTCATATGCTGATTTCTCTGAAACTAATAGACAAATCTCAATAAACTTCTTTTCAAATAAGAGAGGGTAATCCTTATAATCACCCTCATTCTTGAATTCGATAAAAAAAAATTAGTACAATGTTATTGTTTTTGATTATTGAGTGACCCATGTTGTAATGTTAATGAAATAAATCTCAGCCGTTACAATTAAAAAGTCTAAAATAACGAAATTTTTTTGGAAAAGAAATAACTGACTTCAAAAAACACTAAAAAATATGAAATAATCTATAAAAAACGCACTAAACGTACATTATTCATACTTTTTATCGATTATTTAGTGCGCTTTTTTTACAGATTATTTGATACTTTTTAGTGTGTTTTCAAAGTCGGATATTTTGTATCCAAAAAAAAATTTTCTTTTTATAATTTTCCTCGTAATTTTCTTAATCATTGGTCAATATTTTTCTTATTCGTTAGCCCAAAAAATTGTATCCCATATAGGTCCCATATTAGTCCCATATTTATTTTCATGAGAACAATTAAAAAAATAAAAAAAAAAAATAAAAAATAAAACAAGCGTAAAACACGCCCTATTGGTCATACTTAGCTGTAAAATATGAAATGAATTAAAAAAAAATTATCTTCGAGTGGATTTGAACTTAGATCCTTTGGATACTAGACTTGCTCGCTACCCACTGAGCTGTTTAGTTATGTTTATATCAAATGATCAAATGAAGGTTAATACTTTAAGGAAATGATCATTCGTTTAAGATTACAGCATATAATATCGTCGGCTGGGAGGAAAAAGGTCACAACCCGGCCGAGCGCGTAAGAAGGTTCCAACTCCTCGACTTCGCGCGTAAAAAAGTTACAACTCGGCTTCGCGCGTAAGAAGGTTACAACTCGCGCGCTTCATTTTTTCATAGATGTTTGAGTTGAGAGCCGCTGTAGAGACCTGAAGAATTTCTCTTCTATATCCGAGCCTCGATCCAAGCATTCATGAGTAGTATCATTATTTCTCCATCTTCTTCTTTAGGAAAGTCAATTTTATAAATTATTTCAACTGAAACGTCTATGAAAAAACGAAGCGCCCGAGTTGTAACCTTCTTACGCATGAAGCCGAGTTGTAACCTTTTTACGCGCTCGGCCGAGTTATGACCTTTTTCCTCCCAGCCGACGATATACTGTATGTCCCGAAGTCGGCTCAGGCACGGGAGCCGCTTATCTCGCATATACGGCTAGTAATGGTCCATATATTGCCCATACTGGTCCAACACTGTGAGTAATATATGACCCATAAAATTTTGTGAACTCGGGTGCGTACAAGCTCGAGAATACGTCACTTGATGATAAGATTAATAATTATTTAAACTACTTTTTAATTCTTTTAAACGACGGTGCCGTAGTTCTACTAGCTAGAAATTTTGTACATTTCCATATCTAATTATCTCGCTTTATTTTTCATAAGTAACCTACGACTAGAACTTAGGGGTGTCAATGAATATTACGTACATTTTTTTCTCTCAATAGACTTAAATATGATAGTATTGATATAAAAATAATGTGTTAAAGGTTTAGAAGCTTAAAGAACACTCATAAGCTTATAAGGTTCGTGTAAACGATGTCAACCCTTTACTTTCCCCAATAATTAAAGAACTCCCTAGCCCAAGACGTAGCCAATTATTGCTATTTGAGACTAGAATTACGGAGAATAAGTTGCAGCCAAATATTTTTAGTTAACTAGCAGATTGCTCAGAATTTTTACAGCTCATAACTTACAAAAAGGTATCATTGGAATGGACCAGGAGTGCTAGACAGTAGTTTTAGAGCCATAAATCAATTCGCAAGACTTCATCAGATTTTTTTTCAAATGTTATACACTCTCCTTAGAGGTAAAATAAAAATCCAGTTTCCTTTAACGTAGTAAACGAAGAGATCTTGGAAATATATTTTGTAAGAGAAAAGAACATCTATGTGGACAGACGCAAACATAGAATGAACTTGCCGTCAGAGAAAAGTTGACCGTTTAAGAGCTACTCAAGTGGGCCTTTGATAGATCCTTGACAATCTGTTGCATCGATTTACCTCACTGAGCATCAACTTGTATATTGATGATGTAAGAAGAAGCAGTAGCACCGTTGCTAGGACCCTCAAACTTGCTGTGGCTATGCAGAAGGTACAACCGAGACAGACACGCACGGTGTACACCGAAGGTCGTGGCGCTTAGCCCTGCTTCTCCTCTTTATACGAGCAAAGTTTCAGCATAGAAAAGGCGGGCAGGTGGTAGCGGACTCTCTCTCTCGCTCTCTCTTGTTCGCTCTCCCTCTGCCTCTCACCTAGGTGTACAAACGCGCAGGAGCTTTTCAAGCTACCCGTCCTGCATATACTTTGCGTGGACGTCGTGCTCCCCGCAAGGCACCTGTCTCTTCTCTCTTCCTCTATCTCGCTTGCGAACACGCACATGGAAGAAGAACTTCTGTGAAAGTCCACCGTTGTGATCGCCACCACTAAACTTCACCATCCACGACATCCCATATGCAGGGCTTATTATTAAACCGGTTGCTTTTTTCTCCATGTATGTGCACTTTTTTCTCTCTTCGAAACTTTTCACTCGCCTTGCACTACAGCCCTGATGAGAATTTCAGAACTTTTCTATCAAACTTTCCAATTTTCACCCTGTAATACAATATCATGAGTCAAACAGTCAAATGTTAGTTGTCACGATTAATTTCTTACTTTTACGAGTATGTGTTATTTGATAACACAGTTTATATTCAGCAGCAACTAATAATATTTGTTTTAAATATTCATAAATCTATTCACGAGTTGATTTTTAAATTAAAAAAATAGACTTTCAAAGCTCTGTCAGAATCTGTTTCCCGGAGGGTGTGCACTCTCCTTGTAAATGAAACCCGGATACTTCCTATTCGGAGTTGATTGCTGGGGCAGCCGCATCGGTGGATGGGTATATTTAGTTTTGGTGATGGTAAATTTTAAGCATATTAACATTCAAGAATCAATTTCTTTTCTCTTTCTTCATTGCATAATCGTTATATTATATTCATATTTTAATACTTGATAGTCCTTCAAATCTTTAATACCTACCCGCGCAAAAAAAATTTGTGAGCCATATATTGTCCGCAGTGTTGGACCAGTATCGGCAATATATGGGCCATTGCAAGACACATTAGAGCAATATATAGAAGGTACTCGATTCCGGCGCTTGAGCCGAATTCGGGCTGGAATCGGGCCATAGTATTCCCACCAGTATCCCATATAGTTCCCATATAGTTCCCATATTAGTCCCATATTTAATTTTCATAAGAACCATTAACAAAAAAAAAAATAAATAAATAAATAAATAAATAAATAAGCGTAAAAAACAATCCTATTGTGCATGTACTGTGACTGTAAAATATAAAAAAAAAAAAATTCTTTGAGTGGATTCGAACTAAACTATATTTAGTTATGTTTATATCAAAGGATCAAATGGAGATTATCTAGGCTGTAATCTGAAACGAATGATGATGTCGTTCAAGTATTAATCTCCATTTGATCCTTTCATATAAACATAACTAAATAGCTCGGTCGGTAGCGAGCAAGTCTAGTAATTCAAAGGTTCGAGGTTCGAATCCACTCAAAGAATTTTCTTTTTTTTTTTTAATTTTATTTTACAGTCACAGTACATGCACAATAGGATTATTTTTTACGCTTATTTATTTATTTATTTTTTGTTTTGCTTTCTCCTAGAGGAAGCTTTGTGATAGTAAAAAAAAAAATTTGAGAAAATGTGTTAGGAATGTTGTTTAACAAATTTGGAAATACACTATTTATAGAAAATGTCCGTATGGATGAGTGTGTGTATGTATGTCCGTATACGCTGATATCTCATGGTCTACTCGATCGATTTTAACCAGAGAGAGATCATTTTTTCAGATTTTGCTTCCACAGTTGGGGTCAATCATCAATTTTTATAAAATTACATTTTTTTTAATATCCATTTTTGAATTTTCAAAATTTTTATTTTTGATTTTTTTAATATTTAAAACAAATATTGTCTGTATATTATGGATTCTCTGTATGCAGAATAAAATTCTCTATAATTTAAAAAAAAAAAAAAGATTGCTGATAGCTATACTTTATCATAAGTTATTGATGAAAACGTATTTTTTTGAAAATAGGTTATATTTCGAAATGAAAAAAAGATATTGACATGAATATTTTTTTGGTTATAAAGAATATTGAGTACTATAACCTGCTGAAATTTTATGTTTTTTTATTTATTATTTTTGAAGAAAAAAATTAATTTATAAAAAAAGTGATTTTCTTTGTCATTGCATAACTAGAGTAAAATTAGATTAATCGGTTTGAAATTCTTTATACGGGTAGATTTTGTATACCAATCGACCGAGTTCTTCAGGCAAAAGGATTGATCCAGAAATTTCAGAGATATTTGAGGTTAAATTTGTTTCCCTTTTTTTTCAAATCGTAATTTCTCGAGAACAGTTTCACGTATCCGAATGGGACGGGTGGCATTCAAAAGAGAATTAAAATACCTACATTTTCTAAATAAAATTCTTTCCTAGCTATCATGGTTCTTTTATAATTAACAAAAATGTAAAACTTGAAAAATGAAGAAAATGAGTTTTGTATATATCGAAAGATTGCAGGAGTAAAATTGTCTTAATTCCTCCAAATTCTTTGTAGGTAGAATTTTGATAGTTCTCGCTTGAATTCTTTGGGCATAATGATTGATCTATAAATTTCAGAGATATTTGGGGTTAAAATTTTTCAACGTTTATTTTCAAACTGTGTTTTCTCGAGAACGACTCTATGTATCTGAATGCGATGGGTAGAATTCTAAAGAGAATTAAAGTAGCTATATTCGATAAAAAAAATTCTAGCTTTTACGGTTTTGTTGTTATTAACAATAACCTGAAAAATTAAGAAAATGAGTTTTGTATCCAACGATTGCGGGAGTTAAATTGTCTCAATTAATTCGAAATTTCTTGTGGAGGTAGATTTTGGATAGCCCTAGGGTGAGTTCTTTGGACAAAATGATTGGTACATAAATTTCAGAGATATTTGAGGTTAAAATTTTTTAACCTTTTCTTTCAAATTGTATTTTCTCGACAACGGCTCTATGTATCTGAATGGGATGGGTAGCATTCGAAAGTGAATTAAAATACCTATATTTAAAAAAAATATATTTCTAGCTATCATGGTTCTTTTGTTATTAACAAAAACGTAAAACATAAAAAATGAAGAAAATGAGTTTTGCATGTCCAATGATTACGGGAGTAAATCGTCTTAATCGCTTAAAAAAAAAATTACTTGCTTGTGGATGTAGATTTTGGATAGCTCTTGGCCGAGTTCAATCGCAAAATTATTGGTCTATAAATTTCAGATATATTTGAGGTAAAAAATTTCTAGCCTTTTTTTCAAATGGTAATCTACGTTGCGTGAGTAGAGTAAAAATGATGAATTAATATTTCTTGAAATCACTTGAAATCACTTTGAAAAACTAGCATAGATGTTATTCAATCACTTTGAAAAACTAGCATAGATGTTATTCAATCAATGTTGAAATATCATCTGATAATGTTTATAAGGCCGAATCCATCTCAAATCAGGTGATCCGCGTATGCCTATGTTACCGATCATTTTGGAATGAAACTATTCATGTTCTTCTCCAAAAATTATTTGACACGTATTTTTTTATTTTTTTATTTTATCAAAATTTCATGCGTTCAGCGATACTGAAAAATTCCGAGAAAATTCTTACTTAGAAAAAAAAATTTTCAATGTAATTTTCAAAGGGCTACTCTTTCACCAGTTTTTTATGCTTTTAAGCGTGTAACACATAATTTTACTCAGTTTTGAGCCCTCTTTCACGTTTTCTATGTTATTTAAAAAAAAAATAAAAAATGCACGAGTTATGCACTTTTTACTGAAAAATGCACTTTTTAGAAAAATGGATTTTTCTCGAAAACCCCAATTTTTTTTGCACAATTTTCTTATGTGGTGATAGAGGACCTAAATACCTATCTAGATGTATTTTTGAGATTCAGAACATTTGCGCTGGGATAGCTATCACTAATGAGATAACACAGAAACAAATTTTTCACGCTTAACGCTTATACATAGCCAATGATATTACAGTCAATATAGAGACGTTTATCTTTGTGCGTACATATACATGTACGTGCGCCTACTTGTATAGTTTATGTACTAGTACATTTGTCCGCTAGATGGATATGGTTTGACTTAACATTTACAAAGAAAAGTTCGGTTTCTGCTATATATCACACATCTCGTCTTATTTAAAACCATCATCTTTTGGAAAATTATTACATATTTACACCTTATCAACTCAACTACGATGTCTCAATATTACTCGACGGAGAGAATCAAATGTGCAGACTTTTTACACAAGCACAAAAAAATCTGTTACAAATCTAGTTCCGTACGTTTCAAACAACTTGAGGATCTTGCTCATCCATTGAAGCACCTCTATCCTAATTTACCTTTGACACCATCTACACATCTGTGTCAACATTGTTACAATCGTGCTTTAAAATTGGTGAGTAGCACTGACAATGAATTTATAACAGATAATGAAGTTACCGACAACGTAGTAAATAGAGATGAAGATTTTTTACCAAGTACTCCAGAACGCATCGAAGAATTTAATAATGAAATAAGTACATCTTTCTTAGGTTCTGTATCGCCACTTAAGAGAAAAAATCTTATACGTGAAAAATCATTTGAAAATTACGTAAAAAAGAAGAAAAAACAATGTTTATGACGTTTCTATAACAGAAAACGAATCAACTGTATGCCATTGTACAGAATGAATACAAAATCTTGGTTTAGCCTTGCACAAGTGTTCTACGGTATCAGAAAAAATAAAAATTCTGACTTTGCTACCCTCATCCTTAACGAAAAATGAAATTTCATCCTTATTTCCAGACATAACAATGTACATGATAGAAAGAGCGAAAAATCTTGCACAAGAAAAGGGAGTTTATTCCGAACCAGAAGCATACACAGGCCATCCAATTGATGAAAGAACCGAAAAAATTGTTATGGAATATTATATAAATGACGATTTTAATTGTTCGAGACAGAGTCCCAATAAGAGTAACGTTATTATCGTTAAAATAAATGATAAGAAAGAGAAGAAAATTAAACGTTTTCTTACTCGAAGTCTGAAAGCAACGTATAAAGCATTTAAAAATGATTATCCCGAATTGAGAATTGGTAAATCGAAGTTTTATAGTTTGCGACCAAAATATGTCTTACTTTCCCCCATCAAAGAAGTTTGTCTCTGTATCTATTGCGCAAATTATGATTTATTTCTTACGAGCTTAATTAATTTCAGAGGGAGTAACGTTAGCGAGTTGGATGAAATTCGGTCACAAATAATAAACGCAACAATGTGTTCTGAGCCATCTGATTTATGCTATTTACAAGAATGTAAAATTTGTCCAGGCAATAACGGAATTACTATTCATGTTTTAAAACTCCAAGATACAGAAGGCACAGAAGAAATTACATATGCTTTGTGGGATAATGGAAACTTGATTAAAAAAACACTGTCAATTTCTGCTTTTAAAGATGAACTTTCGGTTTGGACCATGAAGGTTAGTACTCACATGTATGTAAAAAATATACAACGCAAAGCTATAAAAGCAGAAAGAGAAAATGCTAAAAAAGACCCATATCATTTAGTTCTTCAAATAGACTTCGCTAAAAACTGGGCTGTGATTCATAATAAAATTGTTCAAGGAAATCATTGGATTAATGAGCAAATTTTTATTTTCACAGCAGTGTCTTATCAAGGGGATTCGACACAAAGTTTCGCAGTCATAAGTGATGACCGAAAACATAATTCAGTGTATGCTTTGCTAGCAGTACAAAAAATTATAAAATTCTTGAAAGAAAATTGTTGTGATTCAATTAAAAAAATTACCATCGTATCCGACGGCGCCGCTAGTCACTTTAAAAATCGCTTTCAATTAGACGAATTGAAACGAGCACCGTATGATATAAAATGGTTGTTCTCTGCTACTGAGCACGGCAAAGGAGCTGTAGATGGTGTGGGTGGACTTATAAAGCATTATGCTACTTCGCATAATCTTCGAGAGCCCCTTGAAGAAGCTGATGTTGAAAAAGAACAATTCAGAAAAGAAAAAAATATTGATTGGCTTACAACTCTAAAGTATCCTGGAATTCAAAAACTCATATATGGGTTAAAAAACATGTGATGATAAATTACATTGTTTAACAGCAAAGACCGCTGATCGTCCGCTTACTGAATTAAGAACAATGAAGCAGAAAAACAAAGGTAGTAAAATAGGTATAAAAATAAAAAAAAAGGTATAAAAATAAAAAATCTAAAAGACGCAAATAAGAAATAAATACATACTTATGTGTACCTGTATATTACATACGCACAAAGATAAATACCTTTATATTGACCCTAATATCATTGACTATATATAAGCGTTAAGCGTGAAAAATTGGTTTCTGTGTTATTTCATTAGTGATCGCTATCCCAGTGCAAATGTTCTGAATCTCACAAATACATCTAGATATGTATTTAGATCCTCTATCACGATATACGAAAATTGTGCAAAAAAATTGGGTTTTTCGAGAAAAATGCATTTTTCTAAAAAGTGCATTTTTCAGTAAAAAGTGCATAACTCGTGCATTTTTTATTTTTTTTTTAAATAACATAAAGAACGTGAAAGAGGGCTAAAAACTGAGTAAAATTATCTGTTACACGCTTAAAAGCATAAAAAAACTGGTGAAACAGGTGCCGTTCGAAAATTACATTGAAAATTTTTTTTTCTAAGTAAGAATTTTCTCGGAATTTTTCGGTATCGCTGAACGCATGAAATTTTGATAAAACAAAAAAATAAAAAAATGCGTGTCAAATAATTTTTGGAGAAGAACATGAATAGTTTCATTCCAAAATGATCGGTGGCATAGGCATACGCGGACCACCTGATTTGAGATGGATTCGGCCATAAACAAAACGTATCGATGGTAACGATAAACAGAACAAACAGAATATGTGTGTATGTGTACGTGCGTGCGTGCGTGCGTGCGTGCGTGCGCGCGTGTGTGGGTGTGTGTGTGTGTGTGTGTGTGTGTGTGTGTGTGTGTGTGTGTGTGTGTGTGTGTACATATCTATTAATGTATTTAGAATCATTTCATCAAATTATTTTTTTACAATCACAAATAAAAATCAAATAACTATAAATATTAATAGTCATTAGAAATATAATAAAAATTATTTTATTTCTTGAAATCACTTGAAATCACTTTGAAAAACTAGCATAGATGTTATTCAATCAATGTTGAAATACAATCGATAATGTTTATAAACAAAACGTATCGATCGTAACGATAAACAGAACAAACAGAATATATATATATATATGGGTATATATATATATATATATATATATCTATTAATGTATTTAGAATCATTTCATCAAATTATTTTTTTACAATCACAAATAAAAATCAAATAACTATAAATATTAATAGTCATTTGAAAAATAATAAAAATTATTTTCTGACACTCCGTGCGTAAAGTACTACTTTTTCGCAAGCTTAGGTGTCTTAAATCATGCGTTAAAATAACACTTGTATCGAAAAATAATGTTCGATAATGAGTGATAAAAATGATTATGATAAAAGTGTGAGAAGTAATATTATATCGGAAAAATAATTTTTTTAAGTTTTGGAAATATTTACTTTCTTACTTAGAAAGGAACAGTTTTTGATTTTAATTATCTTGGAGATTGATTTTCTTAAAATTTAATTATTTTCAGTTACAGTTACAGTTAACAATAACAGTTAAAATAAATATCTGTTTAACCAAATTATAAAAATAATTAAATATAATAATACAAATAAATATTGTTAATACGAAAAATTATGAGTATTGAATTTTTATTGTCTATATTATTATTATGGAATTTGATTAAAATTTTTTTTGTGAAAAATTAATTTTTATCGTTTAAGTTTAACAAAAGGAATCGATAATTATTTTGAATAAGCTATTTTCAAATGAATTGGCAGCCCTTTTTTTTTAAGTTTTCAATAATAAAAATTATATAATAATATAATAGCGGAGGATCATGCCATCTCGGCGCGCCGGCGAAGAAGATGCCATCTCGCCGCAACGCTGAAGAAGATGCCATTTCGGCGTGACGATGAAAGAGATGCCAAGTCGCGGGGCGTCTCATTTTTCGTACTTTTCAAATGCACGTAACTTTGCACAGAATTCACCGATTTCAACGATTCTCATCTCAAATTAAAGTAGAAGATATGAGGTTTAATTTTATATGAGAATTGTTGAAATCGGTGGATTCTGTGCAAAGTTACGTGCATTTGTAAAGTACGAAAAATGAGACGCCCCGCGATTTGGCATCTTCTTCATCGTCGCACCAAGATGGCACCTTCTTCAGCGTCGCGGTGAGATGGCATCTTCTTCGCCGCCACGCCGAGATGACATGATCCTCCGCTCAGCCGTCGATAAGTTAAATAAAAATAAAAAATAAGTATATAATATTTTTACAAATAATATATTTAATATATTAAATAAAATATGTTTCTGAAGTAAAATTCGATTCAATTTTCAAGCGCGAAAAAAGGAGGGTGAAGTAAATTCACTATAGATCGCTATAAAAATACAGTCGTGAAATGCAAAGGTTATATTAAAAAACCAACTTTGCGTTAAAATACGAAGTAATAATTTAAAAGCAATAACAAAATTAATTTAGGCATTAACAATCAAGCTTTATTCAAAATTGAGCGTAATACATTAGAAGATAAAATTAAAAGGTGAATTTATGATATAGATATACATTTAAAGAAAAAAGTATTTTGATTCCTAACACCTCTATAAACAATAGTAACATTCTAAAATTATTTCGGTAATACACATTAACTTAAAGGCGCATAGAAAGATACCTATTAATTTTTTTTTTTAATTTTATAATAAGATTTTGCGTTATTGTTCACTAAACTATTACTAAATATAACTATTACTAATATAGAGAAAATTATATACAGAACTCTGTATACGGAAAATTGTATAATAATAATTGCTTTAGAAAGAGTAAAAATAAAAAGTCACAAACCATTTAACATAGTCTTACCGTAGAAAATCAAATATTAAATTTTAAATATTGGAAGTAAAAATTAATTAAAAGAATCACTAAATTAAGTTTGAGGAAGCTACGTGCCAATGAATTGGCAGCGGTTTTTTTGTTAATGGTTCTCATGAAAATAAATATGGGACTAATATGGGAACTATATGGGATACTGGTGGGAATACTATGGCTCGATTCCAGCCCGAATTCGGCTCAGGCGCCGGAGCCGAGTATCTCCCATATATTGCTCTAATGTGGCTTGCAATGACCCATATATTGCCCATACTTGTCCAACACTGTGGGCAATATATAGCCCACAAATTTTTTTTGGGCGGGTAACCTTACATACTTTTACACAAATCGTCAGGATTTTCTTTCAGTTTAATTTTAGATTCTGTACAATAGTCATACACAATCGTACAGTCGATAAATAAAGTAAATATTTTTATGTTTTAAAAAAATTATAATAACTTTGATACGCGACATTTTTAAAACGTTGTTGGTTTGAGTTTTATAATAATTTTCATATAGTTGAAAATTTTTGATATATTTAAAGTCCGGCTTTTTAAAGTACCTTCTGTCACTTCTTTCTCTATTGTAATATCCGTATAAGCAGATCTTTTAAGATGCTCTTTGGATAAGTGTTGAATTACAGCGTTGATTTTGTTTGGCGTATTTTCATGTTTTCTTCGAGAATCGTCAATTAATACACCTGAACTAACCTTTCGAACCCTGACGAACTCACAATTGTTGATCGCTGACTTGGTATAATCCTATGATTTGATATAATTTAGACGATTTCTTTATATATAGTTTATAGAAAATGGTTATTTTTTTCTAAGTACAAACTAGTTTGAGCAAAGCTAAACGAAAAAAAATAGCTCTTTTTTAACACGTGCATGAAAAACGCCCTTTTTCATGTCTGTAAACTGGATGGAAGGTTGAATTTTTCGAGTGTCCCATAATAGTCGGAAGAAAAAACCTCAGTAGCTGAAAGAAAAAACTCTTTTTCCTCCCTCGGGAGAAATTTGTTTTTAATTTTCAAAAAAGGCCTATTCTTGCAGTAATTAAAAAACTGCTGCCAACACATTATGGCAAAACCTTTCAAAATTACTAAATAACTTTTACTTCAAATCATAGAAATTTTATATTGCCTATACCATATACAAAATTGTATAAAATTCATGTTTATAAATAAAGTCGTTCTTGAGAAATTATCATTTTAATAATCGATAAAAAATATGAATAATCGATTGTAATGTATTTTTAGTGTGCTTTTTTATAGGTTATTTCATACTTTTTAGTGTATTTTTAACAAAGTCGGTTTTTTCCAAAAAAATGTTTTTATTTTAGCCTTTTTAATTGTAACAACTGAAATTCATTTCGAACAATCGATAACAATAACATTGTACTTATTTCTTCATGGATCTGTCACGTCCTAAGACACGACACGACTGGGATGTTTAACTCATTTAAGAGTTATGTTCTTTTAGGCCTTAGCTGCGTTAGCTAGTAAACCTTGGACGAGCTGAGGAAAGGAGTGTAATATCAAATTCACTGTTAACATTGAGATTTAAGTTTGGCTAATTTTTGGATTAGGATTTGGCTATTGTAAGGACCAACAGTGGATAGCACGAACGTCTCGTAAAGATCGTTTGGCCGCACGTATCCCCGTATGGACTAGGAATAAGGTCACGAGTCCAGGAAATGATGCGTGTAGGGTAACTAATTTTGCCCAATCTCAGGTTATTTCTCTGGTTCACCCTTCCCTATGAAGAGCAGAGCTCGCAATTGAATTTACTGACAAAGTTTTAATTGATTACTATTGTTCTCTCTATCTTTTATTATTTTATTTTTATAATTTACTTTTCGAAATTCTAAGACTTATAATAATACTACTCAAACTCAAGTGTACGGTGACTCGTAAAGACACACTGAACGAAGTGAGTTTGAAATAATATTAAATTTCTCAAATTGCAGTAGACCGAGCTCGTAAAGCTAGGAACGTGAACGAATTTAAGAAAATCTTGTACTTTTCTTCGAATTTTGTTATTTACAATTCTTTTTGAAAAATTAGTAAAGATTTTTTTTGAAATTTGGAAAAAAGCTGATATATTCGCTCAAACTCAAGTAGACGGTAAGTTCGTAAAGCCATGCTGACAGAAGTGAGTTTGATTGAGATATATATTTCTCAAAAACACCAGTAGACTGAGCTCGTAAAGCTCAGTACCATAATGTAATTGGGAAATGCAACTGGAAAAGTATTATTACCTTTGTATTCGCAATTTTCCTCAAAGGTATGGTTTGTATGTTTGAATTCTTTATTTACTTAGAAAAATGAAAAAGGATTACAATAATATTATTCAGACTCAAGTAGACGGTAAGCTCGTAAAGCCACGCTGACAGAAGTGAGTTTGAAATAATATTTAATTTCTCAAATCGCAGTAGACTGAGCTCGTAAAGCTAGGAACGTGAACGAATTTGAGAAAATCTTGTACTTTTCTTTAAATTTTAGTAGTTTGAAAATTTTAGTAAATAAATTTGAAAGTAAGTTTGAAATTCTTTTAAATTTTGATTTTATTCTTGGAATTCTGAGTTTGTACAGTATCGTAAAGCTTGTGAGGCTTGTGTCGATCTGCACTGTGCAATCAGCAAAACTTGTGAGGCTTGTGTTGATCTGACTGTGCAGTCGCTGCGGTGTCGAATCGGGTAGTTGCGTCATCTTGAGGCATCGAATCATCGATGATGTGTTCGGCGGCGATTGATGTGTTGTATATCTCGCAATGTTAATTGAGGCTAGTGGTGTGGGAGAACGGTGTACAATGGTGCGGGGGTGCCATCCCTTCCCAAGGTCAATTTTCAGCCGAGTGGGGAAAATCCTATGTTTTAAACATAGAGAGCGGTAGAGAGCGGTCGCTCATCCCTTCTCTAGGGTATTTTCCGGCGGCTCGTATCTTCCTTAAGGAGTGAGGGAGAACGCTATATGAGTGACAGAAAAAGAGAGATGAGAGAGACAGGAGATATTCCTATCTCCCTCACTCTTCAATTTTGTCACTGTCTTTCTGACAAATTTTTACATATTGTTTGGATTCATTATGGATCGCAATTTTACAAATTAGTTATAATTTTATTTCAATAGATATTTCTGTAACAAGATATTACAAATTTGAACGGTGGTTATAAGTTGATTAGAAGTAGAGTTATTATGAATACAAAGGTCGCAAAATATAATAGATAGTTTAACAGAAAAATAATTAATATAATATTACAAAAATTATAAGTCTCGTAAAAAATGGTAGACTAATCAGTCAAGTATAATAGTATAAAGATGTTCACAAAATTATGGTAAATATTGCCATTATTTATTTAATTACAATGTTTTACTCAATGTTAACGCAGTGACATAAAGGACTTCATCTAAGGTTACATAAGTATGGTTTTAAGTTATTTCCAATCTTAAAATTTATTACTTTCATATTTATATATTGTTTAATTAGTTAATCATTCCTATTAAGCTTTGGATGTGCATATTTGTAATTATCAGAAAAATAGAATTGTTTTAGAGCAAAGTTACTAAAATTTTATGAGAAAAATATTAATAAATAAATGAAAGTAATTATTGCTTCCTCCTAGAGGAAGCTTTGTGATAGTAAAAAAAAGTTTGTGAGATAATGTGTTAGAAATGTTATTTAGCAAATTTGGAATCGAAATACACTATTTTTAGAAAATGTCCGTATGGATGTGTGTGTGTGTGTGTGTGTGTGTGTGTGTACGTCCGTATACGCTGATATCTCATGATCTACTCGACCGATTTTAACCGGGGAGTGATAATTTTTTTAGATTTTGCTTCCACAATTGGGGTCAATATTCTATTTTTGTAAAATTTAATTTTTTTTTTATAGCCATTTTTTAATTTTCAAAATTTTTATTTTCGATTTTTTTAATATTTAGAACAAATATTGTTTATATATCATGAATTCTCTGTATGTAGGATAAAATTATCTACAATTAAAAAAAAAAAAAAGTCGGTAGCTATATTTCGTCATAAGTTATTGATGAAAACGTAATTTTTTGTAAATAGGTTATATTTCGAAATTAAAAAAAGATATTAACATGAATATTTTTTTGGTTATAAAGGATATTAAGTACTATAACTTACTAAATTTTTAGGTTTTTTTATTAATTATTTTTTGAGAAAAAAAAATAATTATAAAAAAAAGTGATTTTTTTTGTCGTTCAATAACTGTAGTAAAATTGGCTTAATCACTTTGAAATTCTTTGTAGGGGTAGATTTTGTATACCAATCGAGTGAGTTCTTTGGGCAAAAGGATTGATCCATAAATTTCGGAGATATTTGAGGTTAAAATTTTGTTCAACTTCTTTTTAAATCGTAATTTCTCGAGAACGGCTCTATGTATCTAAATGGGGTGGGTGGCATTCGAAAGAGAATTAAATTACCTATATTTTCTAAACAAAAATTAATTCTCTAGCTATCACGGTTCTTTTGTTATTAACAAAAACGTAAAAATTGCAAAATGAAAAAAATGAGTTTTATATGTTCAACTATTACAAGAGTAAAATTGTCTTATTCGCTTCAAAATTCATTGTAGAGGTATATTATTGATAGTTCTCGGATGAGTTCTTTTGGCAAAATGATTGGTTCATAAATTTCAGAGATATTTGAGGTTAAAATTTTTCTAGACATTTTTAAAATGTATTTCTTGAGGATGGCTCTGTGTATCTGAATGAGATGGGTAGCATTTGAAAGAGAATTAAAATATTTATATTTTCTAAAAAGAAAAATTTTTTAGTTGTCACGGTTTTTTATTATTAACAAAAATGTAAAACTTGAAAAATTGAAAAATGAAAAAAAAATCTGTCTTTATCAAATTTTTTAAAATACATCCCCTCACATTATAACAGCCTTTTCACATAACGCATTCAATATAACACATGTAGCTTTTATATATCTTCAGATCGAGTTCGTTGCCCAAAAAAATCGGTCCATTACGAAAAAAGATATTTGAGGTAAAAAATTTTTTTTTTAAATTTTCGAATCGCGTTTTCTCAAAAAATACTTGATATATCGACTTAAAATTTTAACCACTTATTAAATTTATAGAAGACTATATTTGGTTAAAATTTCAGGAGATCTTCATTTGTTTTTTAGAAAAAAATTATTTTAGAAAAAATTGCGTTTTCGTTGTCGCACGATAACAAGAGCAAAAATTACCCAATCGTCCTGAAATTTGGCACAGATGTAGCTTTTATATATCTTCAGATCAAGTTCGTTGCCCAAAAAAATCGGTTCATTACGAAAAAAGATATAACGCACAGTTTAAGCTGAATCCGGACCCATGACCCTCTCCTAGTTAGTCTAACCGTACAAGATAAAGTATTAAATTTTAAATATTAGAAGTAAAAATTAATTAAAGGGATCAATAAATTAAGTTTGAGGAACCTACGTGCCAATGAATTGGCAGCGGTTTTTTTAAAGATTGATACTAGGTATTAATGTTATATGAAAATGTAAAGAAAAATTGTTACAGTTGACTGCGTTGTCAGAAATTAAAAATATAAGATAATTAAATAAATATAAGCTTTATAAGTTTTAAAATTGGAAAATAATATTTTGTCGCAGGGTAAAGAAATGAAAAAATATAGTTATTTCAAACTGAAACATTCATTTATTTATTTATTATTTAGCAAAAAAAAAATTATTTATTTACGACAAGAACATTTTGTATAAACCAAATACTTTGCTGTTTGGTAAGTTTCCTCTATAGAAGTAAGAAAAGGAAACAAAAGAAAAATCTTGGGATGAGTTTTATTACTCAGGTAGGGAAAATAGTCCTTCAGAAGTGTGGCTTAAAGTAAAGATTACAACCTTAAATCTATTTTACAATGTTATACTATTCATCCCACGCCTGAACGGTTGCTAATTAATGCGTACTGTACTTATTGTCAGACGAAACTTAGTTTATATATAAAAGATACAAAAATACTCAGTCAAACATATAAAAGTAAAATTTCAATTAGCAATTTGTACCTAAGCTATTATTTAGTACATATTTTGTAGAAACTTAATTATAATTTATAACTAGCGCGTTAATGCAAACTAAGGTATTGTTAATAACAATCGTAATGCAGTAATATTATACTTCTACTAAAGGTTTTACTATTACAATTTTTATTGCATATAAATATAATTTTCTTATTCAGATTAGTACATAATTTTGTTATGTTAATAATCAATGTCTGGTGAATATTTCTTCTAGAGTGGATTACTTATTTTGCATAAGAAAAAGTAATAATCTTTGGTAACAGATTTTCTAATATAGTTTACTACACTCGTAGTCGTTGGTATAATCTGATAATTGCATGCGCCGCGTCGTCATTTTTATGGCAGCTTGGGAAACTCCCCATAGCGCAGGTCACACCCACAACCCTTGGTGCAGCAGTGTCGATAGGGTAGTAGCGGTTCAGGGTTATGATCTTGATTCATTGACTACGAAATATTTTTAACTAATCCTCAATAAAAAATAAAAAAAAAAGAAAAATTTGTTAATGCAGTATTGTAGACGGTTCCGTCATAGATCACCCAATAATCAATAACAATAACATTGTACTTATTTTTTTTATCGAATCCAAGAATGAGGGTGATTATAAGGATCACTCTCTCTCTCTGATTTGAAAAGAAGTTCATGCAGATTCGTCCATTAGTTTCAGAGAAATCAGCATATGAAAATCAAGATTGTTCCCAAAAGAATGGAAGAAAAACTTTCATTTATCATTTCTTACGAATATTTAAACCAGTATTGACTCAGAACTGGCTTGATACTGGCTCATACATCTCCTACTCAGACCATTCTCAGCTTTTTGCATTTACCTCTCGTCAAATCATGTAATATCGATCAAAGTACCAGAATTCTCATAATGACTAGCATAATACTGGCCTAGTACCGGTTAATTATGAGCCTAGTAATGGCACTAGAGCTGCCAGATACACGTAGTATCATCGATGTAACATTTAGCCATGGCCGAGTTTGCATAGAGTCGACAGCGGCCGAAAATTACGAAAAATATTTAAAGAAACAATGTTTTGATTGCAGACTTTTTAGTGAAATAAAAAAATTAAACAAGATTAAAATAGGAGCACCAGAGGATATTTGCCTTTCATTTAAAAAAAAATTTCTTTCGAATTGGTCGAGTAGTTCGGCATAATCGCTGGACAAGCATAAAAATCGCTTCCTCAAACTTAATTTACTGATTCCTTTAATTTATTTTTAATTCCAATATTTAAAATTTAATACTTTATTTTGTACGGTGAGACTATGCACCACTTTTTTTTTTAACCTAGCAACCCATTACTCCCACCAATCAAATCACGAATAAATTGATATCATAACTAATCCATTATTTTTTAAGATAAGTGATAGGATTAGGAAGTTATAACCTTTTTTTAAAAAAAGCAGGTTTTTGTTTTTGTTAATAACAAACGAACCGCTACAAGCTAGGAATAACATTTTTTTTTAAATATAGGTATTTTAATTATCTTTTGAATGCTACCCATCCGATCCAGATACATAGAGCCGTTCTCAAGAAATTATGATTTGAAAAAAAGGTTAAAAAAATTTTAACCTCAAATATCTCTGAAATTTTTAGACCAAATATTTTGCCCAAAGAACTCGACCGAGAACTATACAAAATCTACCTCTACAAGGAATTTTGAAGCGATTAAGTCAATTTTACTTCCGTAAACGTCGGGCATAGAGAAAGCGTTTTTTTCATTTTTCAATTTTTTCCTCAAAAACTAACCAAAGAAATGGATTCAAATTTTTACAGATTATAGCTATTCATATTATGCATTATCGTGATTTTTCTCAAAAAAATAGACCGTTTAGTTTGTGAGTTACAGGCTTAAAAAAAAAACACATTTTTATCAATAACAAGAGAACCGTGATAGCTAGAGAATTTTTTGTTTTAAATTATAGGTTTTTTTACGCTCTTTCGAATGCTACCCATCCGATTCAAAAATTTAAATCCGATCATTAAAAAAAATCAAAAATAAATTTTGAGAAAATCGAAAATTCGAAATAAAACAAAAGCCCGCCATCACAAAAAAAAACAAAAAAAATGAGACCTGTCTAATTAAAATCGATCGAGTAGAAGCTGAGATCCAGCTACACACACACACACACACACACACACACACACACACACACACACACACACACACACACACACACACACACACACACACACACACACACACACACACACACACACACACACACACACACACACACACACACACACACACACACACACACACACACACACACACACACACACACACACACACACACACACACACACACACACACATACATCCATACAGACATTTTCCAAAAATCATGTATTTTGGTTCTTAACACCTCCAATAACACTTATAACATGTTTTTACAACAACTCAAAAAATTACTATCACAAAGCTTCCTCTAGGAGGAAGCAAAAAAAGACAGATCTAATTGAGAACCTCCTCCTTTTTTGAAGTCGGTTATAAAGAGGGCTAACAAATTTTAACCTCAAATATCTCTGAAGTTAATAAGCCAATTCTTTTATCAAAAGAACTTATGTAATAAATAATATAATGACGGAAAATTACTCATCAGTGGTTTCGGCGATTCAGTCTCCATGTTTTGGCGACTCAGTTGCTGAAATCGGATAAACATTCCATATTCCCATGAAAGCAGAACCTCAAAATTGTGTTTTTTTTTTTGTGAGAGACACATTCCGGTGACTGAGTCTCCGAAAATCGGCGACGAAACTAGCGGACAATAGCGCTGCTGTCATTCGGGAAACCGTTTAACAATAGTGTTTTCCGTGTACATCTCCACGAAATTTTAAAGCAATTAAACCAATTTTAGTTCAGTTATCGTGCGATAAAGAAAATCACTTTTCTTTGCCCAACAAATATTTTTTTTAGATATCCGCTATTTTGTTGAAAATTAAAATATTGGTTAAATTCTTCGTTCAAGTTCAAGCGAAAGTAGTTATCTAACTAATCTCACTGGATTTTTTATTTCAGATGATCTTTAGTCACCGCAACACGACTTTTTTTTGAATCTCTGGTAGATGGGCTGTAACTTTTATTTTTCCATATAAAAATTAATTTAACATCTTCAAATATGTATTTATTGAATGTTGAAATATTCGTAATAAAATATATGAACCAGTCTTTTAAAAAAATTGCAAAAAACGCTTATTTCGTCTTATAAGTGTATGTAACACCTTAAATAGAATTAAGTTTTCCTATGTAATAGATGAACCTTGTGTTAGTCGTGCTTTCAAATACTTTGAAAAAAACAAAACATCAAGTAAATTGATCTGAATTTCGACATCCAACTTTTTGGTATTAATAAAACTAGAAATTCATTCTATTATTTAAGAAAAATAAATAGATACTAAATAAATAGTTTATAATTACCAGAAGGATTTATTTCAATAGGTCAGGTGCATGTTTTAGAATTAAGTTACTTATTTAGTCTAGTCCAGAAGTGGAATATCTATTAGTTGCTTAATGCCATTTTTATTTATTTTATTATAAAGCGATTGTTTAATTCTTTGTATGGGTTATTTGTGACTGTATTTTTGAGTCAGTAATTATTATGGTCTACTGTCATAATGCGGTCTGGGTATTTATATTCTTTTATTTTTAGATTCATTTAATTTGTTAACAGTGTTCTATACTGTTTTTATAGTGAATTCTATGGATAAATTCACTTACGATATATATTGTAATATTTTTCTGATTCATTTCTTTATTTTGAAATTTATGGGAAGGTTGCTGTTTAACTCTTTCAGGAGCAGAAGCCACTAAGTATAGTGGCACCCTATTTTTTTCAGTTTTTCGTTCACAACTTAGCCATTTTACACTCAAAATTGTTCAAATGTTTTTCCATTATATCTTAGATACTTATGATACATATTTCTAAGCCTAAAAATAAGAACATTTGCTAATATTATTAGTTATAAACAATTTACAATGAGAAATCTTTTATTTTTCTAAAAAAATGTGCCCCTGAAGGATTAAAAAAAATCTTACAGAAACAGACAGTGGACCGAATGTCGCTGGCTTGATAGATATATGGGGAAATCCAGAAAAAATTTTAACTTTTCGTGCCCCCAAAACCGGTCAAATTTTTTTTTGAAGGCACACCTTCCACACGCGGTTTTTTTTCTTTCTTAGATCACAAAATATACGGGGGAAATCGTGTACAATTAAAAACGTCTTTGCCTCACATTTTTTCAAAGGTTGGAATTTTTCAAGACAATGGCAAAAAAGCCCTTTTCTTTAAACCTCAGCCATTTAGCACAAAACCGATCCACTTAAAGTTTCAAAAAAGAAATTGGACCTAAAAAGAAGGAGCTTTCATTCCCTTTTTTGAAAATTAAAAAATGTCGATTCCTTCAAAAGTCATAAGGGTTTGAAGTTGAACGTCGAAAAGACATAAAAATACACAAATCGCAGGTATCGGCAGCACCGACTTCGAGAGATATAAAGGCTGAGGTATAAATAAAAGGGTTTTTTTTGCCATTTTCTTGAAAAACTTCAACCTTTGAAAAAAATGTTAGACAAAAAAGTTTTTAATTGTACACGATATCCTCCATATATTTTGTGACATAAGAAAGAAGAAAAACCGCGTGTGGAAGGTGTGCCTTAAAAAAAAATTTTGATCGGTTTTTGGGACACGAAAAGTTGAAATTTTTTCTGAATTTCCTCATATACGTACATCGTTTACATATAAACACACTCGCACACTCTTGTATAAGATAAGGAACATCGGTTCTAACTAAAAAGTGAATGAATATAAAAAGCCCGTGAATTGTCTTTGTTTAGCGCTCGGCCGAGTTGTCTGGTTTCTTAGCGCTCGGCCGAGTCGTCTGGTTTCTTAGTTCTCGACCGAGTTGTCTGATTTCTTAACGCTTGGCCGTGTTGTATAGTTTCTTACGTCTCAGCCGAATTGTCTCCTTTCACCTCTCAGTCGATGTGTTGTATCATAACAGGCTAATTTCGGGACAAGAAAAATGCTTTCATTTATATTGTTTCGTTTTTTTTTTTGCGAAAAAATGATTGTTCAGAAAAGTTCAATTTTGAAAAAAAAAACATCAGGGCGCTTATAGATTGTTAGTATACTTTACTTTGGCTAGCAAATTATCCTTAATAAAGGTCGATGTCGTCCCATGTAGTATCAAAAGCGAGCCCTTGCCCTGTCTCATCGCCTTAAAAATTTGCGAGCGTCTCGGTTGGCGTTTACATTTTTCAGGAGCCGAAAATTGACAGACTGCTATTTGATCACGGCCTAGTCTCCCCTTCTCCGCTATCGATATATCTCACTTTCCTATGGAAGCCGCTGCTGGTGCTAGAATAACCCCGATATATAGGTGGCCAGCTAGCTCGCTCGAGTTAATTCAATTACGCGCAATCACCGCACGTCGAGACAGAATCTCGTTTCTACACGAGAGGCGGTAAATTAATTTCCCCCTTTTCTCTACCCCCTACAGTCGATGTGGCGGCAGCTATGCCGAGCCAGCCGCCTGTCAAAGGGCACTTGCTGACCCGCGCCACCGGTGTTTTAAAAGCCCGCGAGATTCTGTGGCATGGCGATGTGCTCTCTCACTTCTTCCTCTCCCGTCGCTTTTTTGCTCCCATCCGTCTCTTTTTTCTTCGCCCCTCCTCTTTTCGCACCTTCTCGTTTTACGGGGCACGCGAGCTTATTAACGACATCGCAATGCTCGTCAGACTGCAAACTCTCGGTGACGCTTTTTCAAGAGCTATCGCTCTCACGAAGTAGTTTTCTATTAGGGAACAATCAGAAACGCTTACTGAATAAGAAACTTCTATATCAATCGCTTGTCTTAGTTTCTTATTTATGAATGCCCTTTATTTGAAAAATAAATGTGTTTATGTAATTCATCTCGTCTCTTGTAAAGACTGTAGGATTGAGGATCACAAAGAACTCTTAGTTTTGTGTAAAAACTTTCCAGTGCTTACGTTGTAAACAAACAAGTAGGTACTTTTCAAAAACTGATTTAAAATATTAAATAATTTCTGAAGCGATACCACCTATTTCACATTCAATTTGACTTCCAATATAAAAATCTAATATACACACACACACACACACACACACACACACACACACACACACACACACACACACACACACACACACACACACACACACAACATGCAAGACAATCGGATGAAATAAATTAATGAAGAAGATGAATGTGATTTAATTAATCAAATCAATCAATGCAATAATGATATCACACAAGGACAAATACCATTGATTTGGAATCTAGAACAAAATAAATATCATGAAGTAGAAAACTTAAAAGATGCCGCTGAACTTGACAGGTTAAACGAAATGGTGGAAAACTATGTAAAAGAAGAAAATAAGTATAATGAATATTATAATAACTTGCTTAAAGAGTAGGATATGAACTGTTCTTTGTTGCTTATGGTACCAATTAAAATCATACGTATGGCTGTTGGCGAGGTATACCACTTAAAAATATACAACGCGCGTTATGCTATTGAAAAAATGCATATGAAATATGGCTCTTCATGTAATTATTTCAATAGTTAAACAGTACCTCCAGGGTGGCGTGTAAAACTGTTTTTGGTTGCTTATGGTAACAATTATTAAAATAATAAAATATCTATGACTTTATCAAACAGTAATTTTTATCAAAAGTATATAATTTAAAACATTTTTTATTCTGTTAATTTTTTCAACATATCGGGGGTTGGCGACCGGAGCGAGCAGGGGGGCGAAGCCCCACTAGTGTGTATCTGTGTGTGTGTGTGTGTGTGTGTGTGTGTGTGTGTGTGTATATATATATATTTACTAAGAGGGCTTCGCCTCCTGCTCGCTCCGCTCGCCAACCCCCATTTTTAGTGTGAATTGTTAAAAAAATATTATAGCAAAAGCTAATACAACTGAAAATCGTTTTCTAAAATATATGTAAACTGAATTTTGTTTTTAAAAATGATTTTTTTTCTATATTTGCTAAATATGCTCGAATATTCATTCATTGAATAATCACAAAAATTTGGATCAAATAAATATGGAAAGTTATTTAAGTTTTAATTATATATAAAAATTGTGTATACGAATGAACGTACACGGAGTTTATATTGTTAGGGTTTATCGCCGATCAGAGAAAATAACAAATTGTAATGACTCTTAAAGTATTTGCTCCAACCCACTCGAAAGTAAAGTTGTAGCAAAAGGCATATGAACGCTACGCGCGTTTAAGAAAAATAGGCAAGCAATACGCAAGGTATATGCAATAGGCAAACTGATAATACGAGAGCCTCGCGTAATATCAGCAAAGCAAAAAATAGCAATTGGGCAAGAAGTAAAGCAAGGGGTAAATATAGACAAGGCAAATAATGTTTGGCGAGAGAGAAAAATAAGTCGTAGGACTTAAAGTATTTGCTCCCACCCACTCGCAAGTAGAGTGGTAGCAAAGGAAATGTGTACACGAAGCGCGTTCGTGTAAATAGGCAATAATATGTCTTACTCGCAAGTAAGACACCAAAAATAGGCAATGTAAGTATAGGCAAAAGGTATAGGCAAAGTAGTATGCGTAATATGATAAGATTGAGTGCGAGGAGTAGGTCTCTACTTAAGCACGCGGGTGATGTTTTTTCATTGAAGGTTGCGCTTGGCGCTTGCCATCTGGCGGACACTTCGGGTACTACGATCCCGAACATACCACCCGCTTTCGTCCATACAATGGGCGAACAGAATTAGTTTAGCAGACATTTAAACCGATCTGAAAACTAAGATTGAAATGCTGCAATTGGAGACTTTGAGGTATTAAGTTTGGCAATAGGTCCGCTTATAATCCATCCGAAGATTGTGCGTTGGGCCATTGGAGTTCCGGAAGGTCCTTTGACCAGTCCGTTGAGCAAGATCTCTGGGAAGATGTCGGCCCCAAGTAAAATGTCAATTTCAGCAGGTCTTTTCCTGAAATCGTCAGCTAATTGTAATCCCTTCAAATGGGTCCAGGCATTCTTTAGTTCATGGCATCTTTGCGTGTATTTAGTAATAAAGGGAAGTACTAGTGCGTTTAATTGCAAATGTGCTTTAGGGTTGAAGGCGGATGTAAGTTGCAAAGTTGTACGGCCCTTAGCAGGGATGTGAGAATAACCTCCAATACCACTCAACGGCACTGTCGTGGCAGAGTATGGTTGTTCAAGCTTCTTTAATAACACCTCGGATACAAAAGAACTTTGGGATCCAGGATCTATCATAGCTCGAGCAGTATGAATTATGCCATCAGCACCACGTAGTTTCACCAGCGCGGTAGCCAGAAGAGCAGGTTCTATACTGGAGCTTTGAGCTACTAAACTTAGTTGCAGGTCAGTGTTGGCAACAAACGAGGGACCAGTGAAAGCGACGTGATTATGCGTTGGTTCAGCGGCAGACACATGAGAACTTGTATTTGTATCTTCGTGAAGAAGCGTATGGTGTTGATTGTTACATATGATACATCTTCTGTCAGATCGGCAATTACTGATCGGGTGAAACCCAAGACAATTGAAACATAACTTCCTTTTTTCCACGAAGATTTTACGCTCATTTGCGGTTTTGGCTTTCATTGAAGGCATTGCAACGAGTAATGAAATGTGCGTCTGTACAAAAGACACACTTGTCGGTAAACGTAGCATGAGAGCTAATTGATCTATTTTCTGAAGTTTTAGATTTACTTAACTTAGGTACGGAGGTGGTTTCTAAAAAATCAATACGTTCGGTGATGAACAGACTAAGTTGGACAAAAGTAGGAGGATCGGCACTCTTACTGACTTGTTTTTCCCACTCGCATAAGGTTTTGAAATCAAGCTTATGAGCAATGATAGGCACGAGTAGATCATCCCATTGATTGGTTGGCCTTTTGAGTTGCTCTAAAGCCGAGATTACATTTGTTGTTGTATTAAGAAGGGATTGTAAATGAGATGGTGACTCGGAGTGTACGGCAGGAAGATCGAGTAGGGTCTTGGTATAAATGGCAACAAGTCAACGTTTGTTTGTATAGTGATCTTCCAACTTTTTCCAGGCAATAGGGAAGTTGAGATCTGTAATTTGAATTGTTTTGAGCATATCAGCTGCTTCCCCTTGAACGTGCGTTTTCAATTGCTGTAGTTTCTCTGAATTAGAGAGTCGTTCATCGTTGGTGATGGTAGCCTTGAATAGATCTTTAAAATCTAGCCAGTCAGTAAATTTCCCGGAAAAAGTGGGAACTTCGATATTGGGTAACTTTCTTGTAGGAACTGTTTGTTGTACAATAGGCGGAGTGTTCTGTTGAGGAAATCCTCTAAGTAATCTGGTAATATAGGCAGCTGAATTGATGTAACCTTCTTCTGTTGCACCATAGCAGTCGTTGACAAAATATTCACTTTGGCTAGTACTTTCAAATTTCTGAGATAGAATGACAGTGTGGTTTTCTTGAAATTCGTTCCAGTTTTTCTCTAGCGTCCGTAGTCTAGCTTCAAGAAGCTCTTGAGTGATATTGTCTTTACCAACTTTCTTGATGTTATCGGGCGTATTATGAATTCGCTTAAATAATTCGTACTGACGCTCGATGACTTGCGTAAGCGAAAGTGTTGGCATTTTGCTTTGAAAGAAAAAAGCATATCCCCGAGTGTTATGAGAGTTTGTGTGGTATCTCCGCCCGCTGTGCAGAGTGGCAGGGGCAAAGAGATCAGTCACACGATAGATTTCGTTAGGAGGTCGTAAATCTCCAACGAACTAACTTGCCAAAGGTCGTAAATCTCTGACAATTAATATAACACTCGAGAGTTCTATTGCTTTGTAAGTATTTCTCTCGATTGACAACCCTATCCGGCTCGAAGGACCAAAAATGTATACGAATGAACGTATACGGAGTTTATATTGTTAGGGTTTATCGCCGATCAGAGAAAATAACAAATTGTAATGACTCTTAAAGTATTTGCTCCAACCCACTCGAAAGTAAAGTTGTAGCAAAAGGCATATGAACGCTACGCGCGTTTAAGAAAAATAGGCAAGCAATACGCAAGGTATATGCAATAGGCAAACTGATAATACGAGAGCCTCGCGTAATATCAGCAAAGCAAAAAATAGCAATTGGGCAAGAAGTAAAGCAAAGGGTAAATATAGACAAGGCAAATAATGTTTGGCGAGAAAGAAAAATAAGTCGTAGGACTTAAAGTATTTGCTCCCACCCACTCGCAAGTAGAGTGGTAGCAAAGGAAATGTGTACACGAAGCGCGTTCGTGTAAATAGGCAATAATATGTCTTACTCGCAAGTAAGACACCAAAAATAGGCAATGTAAGTATAGGCAAAAGGTATAGGCAAAGTAGTATGCGTAATATGATAAGATTGAGTGCGAGGAGTAGGTCTCTACTTAAGCACGCGGGTGATGTTTTTTCATTGAAGGTTGCGCTTGGCGCTTGCCATCTGGCGGACACTTCGGGTACTGCGATCCCGAACAAATTGATTATTTTAAAAAATATAATAATGAGATTTAAAATTAATCTTATAATTGTAGTTGTGGATTATATTTCATATAAATATTGATAATAATGAATAAGGATAACCCCCTATTAAATAATATCATGAACCATTTATTTTTTCTTTTAAATTTTCTGTAATGTTTTTTAAAAAATTATTCTTAACATTTATTAATTTTTAAAATATTAGGTATATTTATATTTAACAAGACGTGTTCTTGTTGATGCACATACTGATTGTGCACATATTAATTGTGCACACTTTAACATTGGTATATATCTATATATATAGATCTGTACCAATGCTATCTGTGCACAATAAATATGTGCACAATCCTTATGTGCACAAACAAGAACATGCCTTTAACAAAATAATGCATAATATATATGTAGTTCATTACGTCAGCTCTGATATTATTTGTTATTTATTAATTATAAACTAATTTTTCAGCAAAATCCAGAAATATTTTAATTCTTGTACGCCATTTTGAATTCAGATTCGTAATCAGCGAGTAGAGAAACCTCCTATATACAATTTTCGGCAAAAACAGGTAATATTTAAATTTTTGGCCGCCATTTTGTATTTACAAAATCTGAGTTCAGATTCCTAATCAGCGAATCCGGAAACCCACAACATACAATTTTTAGCAAATTCCGGTAAAATTTCAATTTTTGGCTGACATCTTGGGTCCATTATTTTGATTTTTCACAATCTGAGTTCGTATTCAGCGATTCCAGAAATTCCGTATATAGAATTTTCAGCAAAATCCAGTAATATTTGAATATTTGACCTCCATTTTCGATCAGCCATTTTGAATTCTGAAAATCTGAGTTCAGATTCGTAATCAGCGAATCCAGAAACCCATTATATACAATTTTTAGCAAAATCCAGTATTATTGAAATATTTTGCCGCCATTTTGAATTTTTAAAATCTGAGCTCAGATTCGTAATCATCGAATCCAGCAATCCTAATATGCGAATTCAAATATCCCCCGTATACAATCGCAAAATTCAGTAATATTTCAATATTTGGCCGACATTTTGAATGGGCAAAATATTAGTTCAGATTCGTAATCAGCGAATCTAGATACCCCCTATATACAATTTTCAGCAAAATCCAGTAATATTTCAATTTTTGGCCGCCATTTTGTATTTACAAAATCTGAGTTCAGATTTCTAATCAACGAATCCGGAAACTCACAATATACAATTTTTAGCAAATTCCGGTAAAATTTCAAATTTTGGCCGTCATCTTGGGTCCACTATTTTAAATTTTCAAAATCTGAGTTCAGATTCGTAATCAGAATCCAGAAATTCTGAACATAAATTTTTCAGCAAGATGTAGTAATATTTCAATATTTGGCAGGCATCTTCGATCCGTTATATTGAATTTTCATAATCTGAATTCAGATTCGTCATCATGCGAATCCAGAAATCCCCCATATACAATTGCAAAATTCAGTAATATTTCAATATTTGGCCGCCACTTTGATTTGGCAAAATATGAGTTTAGATTCGTAATCAGCGAATCCAGAAACTCCGTATATACAATTTTCAGCAAATTCCAGTAATATTTGAATATATGGCTACCATCTTAGATCCGCCAATTTGAATTCTCAAAATCTGAGTACAGATTCCTAGTCAGCGAATTCGGAAACCCTTATATACAATTTTCAGCATAATCTAGTAATATTTCAATTTTTGTTCGCCATTTTGTATTTACAAAATCTGCGTTCAGATTCCTAATCAGAGAATCCGGAAACCCATAATATACAATTTTCAGCAAAATCCATTAATATTTCAATATTTGGCCTCCATCTTTGATCCGCCATTTTGAATTCTGAAAATCTGAGTTCAGATTCATAATCATCGAATCCAGAAATCCCGTACATACATCTTTCAGTAAGATCCAATAATATTTCAATATTTGGCCTCCATCATCGATCCGCCATTTTGAATTCTCAAAATCTGATTACTGATTCATTACCAGCGAATCCGGAAACACACTGTATAAAATTTTTAGCATAATATGAGGAATGGATTAAGTAGGGTGGGATAGGTGGAGGGATAGGTGGAGGGGACGTGGAGGGGGGTGAAGGGGGTGGAGGGGCAGACACTCTTCAAAATAACGTAAAATTTGAAAGAATTTCACCGTAAAAAGTGGAGAGGGTGGAGGGGGGTGGAGGGGGTAGATACCCATTTTGAGCCTTACAACTATATAATACAGGAAAAGATATATATATATCTTCCTATAGTATATATTTGTAAGAGGCTTGTAGGGTACCCAGCCCCTCCTCCCCCCTCCTTTCCCCTCCTTACAGCCCCTCCTCAACCCCTCCTCAAAATAACGGAAAAATGAGATTAGAAATAGGAGTTTTTAGTATTACATTTGCTCCTCAAACCCCCTCCTCCCCCTCCTCTTAATATTGTATTGTTTTTCTCATTTTGTTATACATTTCATATATATTACGAATGATTTGATATTGTTAATATTATTGATGTTGTTTCTATATTATTAAATAATTATAATATCAAATGTTATCAATTATAAGGTCAAGTTTAAAAAATTTGTATAAGTTCCCCGTTCCTTTTTGCATGTAAGAAGCCTTAATCACATCAAGGTATGGCTTTAATAACGTTACTAATGATTATAGTTTAATCTAATATATTAATACTATAAATATAGTGTATTTAACATGACTAAAATAATTTTTTTTAACAAAATGTCGATATTTTAGAAGCAGCACAAACAATTATTGATAATAAATCCCTATCTTTTTGGTTTCTTAACAAATTTTAATTATCAAGGTCTCATTTTATTCTTTCACGGGGACTTGCCCAAGGAAAAATTCAAAATTATTCAAGACCCAGAAAGTTATAGCCAATTGAAGATAATTATTTTTATAACCTCATTCGTGATTTTATAAACAATTATAACTATCTTAAATGTTATCAAATGTATTGGAGGTTGTACGTAAGCGCTGTGCGGTACTGTGCTGTGCGATGCTGCGTGATGCCCGTGTTATTGGTGCGTTGGCTACTTACGGAACTACTTTTCTGATTGGTCCGCATTTAAACATCAACCAATCAGCGGCGTAGTTCTACAAGTAGCCAATGCACCAACAGCACCGGCATCGGAAACGCACCGCACAGCACAGCACAGCACTTATGTACACTCTTCCTAAGGTCACGTTTAAAAAATTTTTATAAGTTCGCCTTTCCTTTTTACGTGTAGTCTTAATGTAAGCCTTAGTCACATTAGCGTATGCCTTTAATAACGTGACACATAATGTAGGACACAAAATAGAACACACCCTCATATGATTGTGATATTATAGATTTACCAAATCTAAAGTATGGAAACGTAGAGAACGCAATAAACAATTTGATGCGATTGGGCGATTAAATATTGTTTCACCTAAAGATAATGAAAGATTTTTTCTTAAATTACTGTTGAACCGCATAAAAGGTGCTACTTCTTTTAAAGATTTACGAACATTTAATAACGTCTCATATGAAACATATAAAGAAGCAGCACTTTCTATGGTTTTAATAGAAGATGATTCCCAAATTTATATTATTTTTGATGAAGCAAGTAATATCATGCTTTCTTTTCAATTACGTAAATTCTTTGCATGGTTTATCTTAGCTGAAAATATTCAAGGTAATTTAATTTGGAATAAATTCAAAAAATTTTTTACTGAAGATTTTAAAGAAAATAAAGAAAATAATGCTTTGTCACACATTCAAAATATATTACAAACTGAAGATAAAAGTTGTAAAGATTATAGTTTACCTGAACCAATAATAAATAATATCGAAGAAAGTCCTGAAAATTTAGCAAACAGTAAAAATCTTTTTGAAATTTTATTTAATCAATTAACTACTAATCAATGATTAATTTTTAATGAAATTATAACTAACAAAAATAAAATTTATTTTATTGATGGACCTGGATGTTCAGGAAAAACTTTCATGTACAAGACTTTAATATATCACTTTTTATCTTTGAATACAAAAATTTTATCTATGGCTTGGACAGGAATCGCATCTATTTTATTACCTAGAGGAATGACAAGTCATCGTACTTTTAGACTTCCTTTAGATTTAAACAGTATTGAAAGTGTTTTTCTAAAATTAGAATCAGATAAAAAAAAATTACGGGAAGTAGATATTATAGTTTGGGATGAAGCATCAATGATCCCAAAAAAAGCTTTGGAAATTGTTGATCAATCTCGAAAATTCCGTAGATCGTATAATATTAGCTCCACATAATGATGATACTAAACTTATAAATAATAAAGTTTTGAACTTATTACATGGTAAAACACATACATATTATAGTTTAGATTACGCAACGCATAAAGGAGTTGATCAAACAGATGAAAATATTCACTTAAATTACCCAATAGAAATGCTTAATAATATTAGAGAAGGTCTACCACCACATGAATTAAAATTAAAAATAAATGCAATTGTAATGTTAATTAGAAATATAAGTATATCAGAAGAAATGTGTAATGGTACACGCTTGAAAATTACAGGTTTATTTAATCACAATATTAAAACTGAAATAATTACAGGGGAAAGAATTGGTGAAGAAGTTTTTATACCACGAATAACATTAAATACTGGAGATTCTTCTTCATTTCCGTTTACACTTTTTAGAAAACAATTTCCAGTTGTATTAGCTTTTGCTATAACAATAAATAAATCTCAAGGTCAAAGTTTTAATTCTCTAGGTATTTACATTAGACGACCTTTATTTTCACATGGCCAATTATATGTTGCTTTATCCCGATGTAAAAATCCTAACAATATATTTATTGAAAATCTTTTAAAAAATTCATCAATAATTAATAACATTGTTTGGAAAGAAATTTTTGACATTTAATCTACACTTTTTAATGGCATGTTCTTGTTTGTGCACATATTTATTGTGCACAGATAGCATTGGTACAGATCTATATATATAGATATATGCCAATGTTAAAGTGTGCACAATTAATATGTGCACAATCAGTATGTGCATAAACAAGAACACGTCTTTTTAATAAACTTTTTCAAAAATTATTATTTTTTTTTTATATATTTTTTTATCTAAATTTATATAGATCAAAATAAACCCAACTAAATTTATATCAATAATCATTTTATTTATAATATTATTCTTTTACGAAAGTATGAGACATGTTGTAATTTCTTATAAGCATGACGTGTTCTTGTTTATGCACATACTGATTGTGCACATATTAATTGTGCACACTTTAACATTGGCATATATCTATATATATAGATCTGTACCAATGCTATCTGTGCATAATAAATATGTGCACAATCCTTATGTGCATAAACAAGAACATGCCATAAGCATAATATCATATAAATAATCTGATTATTTTATTACATATAATAAAAAAAATTTCAATATAAATATATTTATATGAAATATTTTGTTATTAAATGTAATAAAGATGGGAATCAATTTTGATTACATTAATTAAAAATTATTAATACAAATTATTTAAAATTAATTAAAATTGATAAAATTTATTAATGAAAATTGACTCACATCTTCCATGGTGGAGGAAGGATGGGATAGGTTGGAGTCAAGGAGGACGGAGGGACGACTCCTATGGTTTTTAGGGTTATTGACGATGAATTCCATGGTTGTGTTTAGGCTTATTATATAAAAAATGATTAACAATAATTTTATATTATTTTGGCATGTCCCATTATCCTGTCTAATTATTAATATTTGTTATATAAAACACCTAAGCACAATAAAATAAAAAATTCAACGCGCCTATAACAGTACCTCAGTGGTGGTGTGAAAAACTGTTAACTTTAGTAAATAACACTCTAAAAAACTGACTACACATTAAAACACATATAATAATATGAGCATGACCTTACACTATTAGGCGTAATAAACAGCGCCACCGTTTTTATAAATTTTTTGTACACATAAGTAAAATAGTAAATGTATATGTACTGTACACATATGTATACGAGATCATGGTGAAAAACCGGCACTTAAAATGCTCAGAGAATCGATCTACAATATAGGCACGCAAATTTAGAAAAGAATTTTTTCTAAATAGAAAAAAACATCGTAGTATTTCTAGATTTAAACAACAAAATTGAGTTTCCAGTTGTATTAAATTTTACTATATTTTTTTTAACAATTCACGCTAAAAATGGGGGTTGGCGAGCGGAGCAGTGCAGGGCGGAGCCCCCTAGTATATATATATATATATATATATATATATATATATATATATATATATATATATATATATATATATACACACACACACACACACACACACACACACACACACACACACACACACACACACACACACACACACACACACACACACACACACATACACACACACACATAACTATAAATTATTTTGATATTTATGCCACAGTAAATTTCAACAATAAACAAAGTAGCGCTCAATCTACTATTGATCAAATTTGATGTTATATTTAATATTTCACAAGCTCAAACAACCTTTTGTAAGAGTTTTAAAACATTTTTTTATAAAATATTGTGGATACCATACACATTGCGGCTTTCAACTTGATTTATATATTATATATAAACAAATTTTGATCTTTTCAATTTTTCTTTGCAAAAAGGGATTCAAGACAGGGAGGGTTGGCGACTCAGGTGGTGCGAGCATGGAACCCTTCAGTATATAGCTCAACTAGTAAATAAGCGACTATCCGATATACAGATGGTTCAAGCATCAGCTGATTCTTATCTATACACACAATGCGGCGTGTGTCCACAGTTAAACTCTGTAAAAAAAAAACGACAACTCGCGAAGAGCCGAAAAAATCAAATTTCATCATTTCATCTATATTGTGAGTACCAGAGATTACAAGAAATGTTATTTATTTATATCTCAAAGAATAGAACTAACATTATTGTTTTTTTTTATGAGGGAAACATCCCGTACACAGTATAACTGTTTTGCTGACTTCAGTCCCTTAAGGTGGCTCATGCGATTTCTTATAAAAAAGCAGATACATCTTAAACTTAACAAATATGTTCTTTAGACATTAAACTTTCGATCTGTACTAAGAAAATTGTAGGTCAACGACCAAATTATCGAAAAAACTGAGTTTATAAATAGGTACGTTTAACACATAACCTTATGGGAATGAACAGTTTATTGCTTCGTAGTAACTTGTAAAAAAGCAGTTTTTAATGTACAATATATGAAATTAAAGATTTTTTGTGAAGAATCTAATGATATCATCAAAATTGTAGGTTAACGACCAAACAAAAAAGATATTAACAATAAACGTTACAAATGTGCTACTGCGCATGCGCACTGCAACCAGTCATATAAATGTAGCGACAAATTAGCAAAATTTTTACTTATTTATAAAATCTTTTTTTTGTTTGAACATTTAGAAGTTATTTACAATAAATTTACGTAAAATACGTTAACTTAATTTGGCAATAATAAAGAAGCCCCTTGCGGGGCCCTGACTTGATACGGCACCAAACGCATGAGCCACCTTAAGGGGATGTCTTATTACACCGATAATGCTTCCTACTAAACTGGTGTCAATGTTTTTCATTAACAATATATTATTTATTAGTGGTTTTGTATTCTATGACAGTAGACACACAAACATATATTCATTATCTAATCACAGGCCAAATTTCAGACCTAATAAAGAAAGACGAAATTTGACCTAAGATTAGATGATAAGTTTGTGTCTGTGCGACAGCTATCAGAATTTAAGGAAAAGCTAATAATAATAATACTTAATTACAAACATGGTGGTCGGTACGGCAGGGAACTCTGCGAGGTATAAGGCATCCCCTTAAGGGGTTCAACTTCAATTAGAGGGCACAAATAAAATATTTGGTACAACGAAAAATGTATATGAAGAAACAAGTTTTATTTTATATTTATCGTACCAGTATTGCTAGGTCGATCACGCAGCGCGGTCGTGTGTACTTATGCAACTTATGCACGGAAGCGAAGGATCTCTTATGTCTGACGCAGAGATCGGCATTATTCGTCCGCAAAATTTTTTCGAATACTCATATTATTTCATTAAATATTTCATTGCATCAAATATTTACTGAAGTATTTGGAAAAAATTTGCGGACGAATAATGCCGATCTCTGGTCTGACGTAGTGAATGGTTCGGTTATCGCTGAAGTTGGTTGATGGTGTGGTTGATCTGCTTGGTTGAACCTCATCATCGTGCCTTTCTTTCGTATAATATCGTAGCCTCGATCTGTCTAGCTCCTCGCAAGGTGCTCTTATCTGGCCTGGTGACCAAGTCCCTGTGTCCACTTTTTTGCGTTCAAAAGTCGCGATCCATGAATCTTCTGCGATACGGTCCCACTGCTAATTCGTATTTACTGAAGCATTGCCAATGTGTCTATGGCTATGAGTGAGAAACAACCAAGGTTTGCTTGCACACATGATGGGAACTGCCGGATGCTACCATACAATATACGTAAAACAACTGATCGCTCCACTCTGCAAAGTTACACGTGAAAAATTGCAAGCGTCAAGCGCCCTCCTTGCATAAGAGAAACAATCGAAGGCTGAACTCGCGCCTCTGCAGGGATGTCTAAACGCTTTGCTCGTGGGCGAAGGCAGCCTGCTTGTCCGCTGTCCGAGCGCTATAATTCTCGCGAGCGACAGGACGTCTCGCTTATTTGCAGTGGTAACGTTTCTTTCAAGAAATTGATTACTATTTTTCAAAAAGATGATTCATAATTGAGCTATCGTAAATGATTCCACACATTTTGGTCTAACTTAGATATTAGTGTGGACTTGTATCCTACCATTTATTTGAAAGAAAGATTGGGGAGAGTGGAGCTATTTCGTACATGGTGCAGTTTCGTAAACGCCAGTTATTTTGTAAATAAAAACTTTTATCTAGTTTCGGAAAGGTAGATTTAACCTATTAGTAGAGACGAACTTTTGTACACAACTTCATAAAATTATTTGACGATTTGTGTGTAGAAAGTGTTTTCTTAGATAATAATAACGTTTTAGTACACTTCAAAACTACAATTTTGCGCATGGCAGACCTCAATACATCAAGTTTGAGGTTAGTACTTGCAGTCGTATGATTTTCAGTAGCTCGGGGCTATTTCATACAATTCTATCAGGGCTAATTCGTATATATAATTGGTATGATGTTTTAGAAGATTAAAGAAGATTTTATTTATTAATAAGTGAACAATTTATCCTTTTACAATAATATTTCTTTCGTCGCAGTAGTATAAATGCTTCGAAATAACAAAAGTCGTGCAAATAAGTGAGGTAGTTACATTAAACATGATGCAGAGAAAATTAGAAAAGCTCTTGAAACATTGGCAATTGAAGGAAGCTCACTACGAAGTATTGATCAAGAATTTGACATAAAATATACTTCATTGTTATTCTATGTTCAAAAAAGAAAGATGAAGACATAAACAATAAAGATTGTGCCTCCGGTGAGAAAGGAAATCAAGTATTTTCTGATGAACTGGAACAAGAATTAATATCATATTTATGTTTGAAGTTTCTGATTACTATACTGGATTAGACGCAGAATCAACCCGCCAACTTGCTTATGAACTAGCAGTCGCAAACAAATCTAAAGTAAATATACCAAAAAGTTCGATCACTGAAAAACAAGCTGGACCAGATTGGTTATATTCTTTCATGAAAAGTCATCCAGCTGTATCATTAAGAAAATCTGAAGCTACTAGCCTGACACGAGTATCTAACTTTAATAAAACAAATGTTCAGTCATTTTTCAACAACTACAAAAAATACTGACAAAATACAAAATTCAACTATAATGAATAAAGATTCGTCAACAGAAAAATTTGATTTTATTTCTTTGATTTTTTATACAACATGCGTAAAGTACACACGTTTAGGTTTGCAAGCGTGCGCTAAAATAGCACTTTACGCACGTCAAAAAATAATGTTCGATACAGGTGATAAAAATGATTCTCCTCGCTTCGCTCGGGTGGCACACTTCCACCCGTGCCAGAATCATTTTTATTGCACTAGTATCGAAAAGTACTATTAAAGTACACGTACGAAATAGCCCCAATACTTGTAGGAATTTTCCCCAGGATTGGGTCTATTTCGTAAAATGCGATTTTTTTCAATTAAGTACAATTCAATGATTGCAAATAATAAAGGGTCCATAACAACTTTATTTAGTCAGTTATAACACTAAACTTAATGTTAGTACTTCAGTAGAGTTAATTATTTTAGTACCAAAAAAGATAACTACTCTGAAAAAAAGTACGAATTAGCCTCACTCTCCCCTACACATAAAAAAAGAAAACATCGTACACACATCAAGCTTGTCGAGAGAAAAAAAAAGAGAAAGAGAAAGAGAAAGAGGGAAAGGGAGGAAAAGAGCAGTTCTCTTTCTCAATACTCGTGAAAATCTACTTTTCAGCACGCGCGTCTTACCGCAATGATCGGTGAGGTCAGTTTTCTATGGCGGACGGAACCCTCACTGTCGGCGCGGCATCCAGGTATATCAGTCGACTGGTCATATTACCGAAATTTATGGCCACGTGGCCTTATGTCTCCTTCTGCGGTAGTGCAAGAGGTAGAGAAAAGCTGAGGACCCTAAAGTTATTGCCCAAGGATTGAAAGAGACCCCAGTGCAACAGACTGGTAAGACTCTTGTCTAGCGAATTCACGTATTCTGTTTCCATTAATTCCATTTTATGAAGCAATCGCAGAGGTTATATTCGTGGCAAGCCGATTATTATGATGACGAGAACTTACAATCAAACAAAAACTGAGATCTTAGATTTTTTTTCAAATATAATATATTTATGTTATTAATACATAACCAATTAAAATTATCATACTTAATAGCATGTCTTAAACGAGGGCATACCTTGAGAAAAGCGACAGAAGCAATATTCAACTTAAAAGTCGTAAATCGTAAAAGAAAACATGCAGGTTATACGTATGGTATACAAGTACACTATACTTTATATACATAGTCAGAAAATAAATAAAATAAAAAATAAAAGAAAATAAATTGTATACCGTTGCGGGTCAGACATCATCGAAAACCCAAAAAATGGTATTGGCCAGCCGAGCACCTGGTATAAATCAGAGGGGAGGAAGCAGCGACATGTTACGTGACAAGCGCCAACGACTATGACGACGATGCCGGCGCCCTCACTGGCTTCTTTAGTGCTCTTTATTATCCCTTAGTTTCCCTTGGGCTTTCTACGCCACCTCTTATTTCTCGACTTACTGTCAAGCTTCAACTGCTGCTGCTGCTGCCGCTGCCGCTGCTCCCTCACGTACTCGATACAGCTCGCTCACTCCTGTTACTCTCGGGAAATATGAAAAATATAGGAAGATATAGATCTCTTAATCAACATCACACACCATGAGGGATATATTGCTATTTAATCAACAGGTCAAGTCTTCTTCTAGTCTTTCTTCTTTTATTCATTTTTCTCATCAAGGCGGGCGCGAAATTTTGCTCTCTTTTCTCCTCTTCGATTTCCGATAATGAATTTGTGTTTGTTAGCCGAGAGGATGTAATGCAAGGCTACTTTATCGACCAAAGAAAGGTGTCTTTTTTCACTTAATAGGGGACAGGCTCCCAATGTGGACACTCACCCAATGTGAAAAACCCCTAATTATTTTTTTACATGAGATGATAATATCAAAGTTAATACTTTTAATATAGTTGTATCGGCTAAAGTTACCTAATACAATGATCTTTAACTTGGTATATATAATACCAAACCACTAATTCGGTACAGCTTTTCCTTCATAACAGTGTCCAAATTGGGATCCTCTATCATACTAAAAATTGTCTACTAAAAATTGTCTACTAAAAACAATTTAATGAATATTCTATATGTTATTAATAAAGTTCTTTGAAAACATTAACTAAAATTAAAAATCGATAATAATTATAATTTAAAAATATTATTTGTAAACAAAGAATAGAAAAGTGTAGGCATGTTAGTTCCGTGCAATTGATCGGTTTGATAAAGGTGTAACGCGATTTAGAAATCTGTCTATAGAAATTATTTAAAAGCCTAAATTTTGATCCGGATACTTTGAGGAAAGTTCTACCACTGCGCGACGGTCCTTCCTACAAAGAGCCAGGCATATGCAACTTGCGCGTCAAAGCCCTTTCGCACACGCGGAGTTATAGAGTTCGTGGGTGTATGTACACGTTGACGCGGATTGACGATTTAACGCACGAATCGTAGTTTGCCGGCTGTGAGGGCGGCTCGCGAGCGCTCACTTCACCTTCTCCAACCCCTACTGCCGTTCGAGCCTTTCATTCCGCTTTATGAACGGTGTAATTACTCGCGAGGTTCGGCTGCTGCCTTCCGCTCGCAGAAAACTACGAGGGGGTCGAAAGAGAGGGATCACGCGCTGGTAGTTCGCGAGTGACTGCGTTTACGGCCGACAGAGAATAGACGCGCAATGTGCTCCCTGATTTTTAATTATTTGACGTTAGAGAACCGCTTTCTGCCTGCTTTTTCACTGCTTTAGGTGTACCAGCTGTGGTGAAGAGGGATTTTACGATTGTCGCGAATATTGCTGGCCACTGGTACATCAAATTTACACAAGCCTATCGCGATTCATCGGAAAAGTTGTTTGCAGTTAGCTGGCCTAAATATTCACGAAATTGCTACTCAAGCAAACATTCTAGTTCTGAGCGTTACCATGCATGTTTTTACATACACATGCACGCACGCGCACACACATAGAGAAACACAGAGACACAGCCATAGACACAAATACACTTATGATTCCTCAAAGATAATGCTGTATAATAATGAAAATTATCAAATTTTAATTTGGTATTCGATTACAATATTTTTAATCAAATTATGAGGGTTTCAAAAATTTATGCGATTTCTTGTGACAAATTATTCGTTCGAAAGAATTCAGAAAAATTCGGGTAACTCTAGAACTAAACGTTGTAAAAATTATGCTTTTTATATTTGTAAAATACTGAGAGGTAAGAAAATTGATTATATCAAATGAAAGAACAGGTACTTGACGTCAAAGTATTTAGTTTGACAATTATTATTGGAAATAAAATCGAGTTATGAATTAAAATGCTAATGACGTTGCGCGACTCGGGCAGATTTAGTAATTATAATTTATGTTCTTCATATTATGAACTCTATATTTAAAAATAATCACAAATATACGGTTAAAATCATTGCACTAATCAATACAATACTTATATCAATGACGGGCGTAACGCGATTGATCCTCTGTTACATCGCCCTTGTCACCGTCGGATCTTCAGTATATTCACAATTTGGGATCCCGCTCATACTGAACAGTAGCCTCAAGATTGTGATCGTTGCCTTGGATAGTGACGTGTTGGGCGACGGGAAATGCCTCCTTGATCCAGATGAGGCGTTTATCGATGGAAAGATCTGGAATAAAAGAGAGCGAGCACAAATTTCAGTCCGTTTGATTAGAAATATATGATAACGACTATCACGCTTTTAAAAAGTACGCTGTAGGGTTTTATCTGTATAATTTAAGATTATTTTGAAGTAAATGTGGAAAAAAATCAATTTAACAAAATGCATAATTTACGGCAATGAAATTCTTTTTTTGCGACTTGTTTTGAAAACGTATGAGAAATAGAATAACATTTTTAATAAATGCACAATTTGCTTCCAAACCGGATGTTTCTCTTTTATACACCTTAAAGATAGACATTAAAGCGTATATCCGATGAGCAGACTTAAGTAGACGTACGATATCAGCGGAATTTTTTTTTTAAAAGCACGTGTAAAATTAAATTCAATAAGTAAAAAAGTTAAGATTTTATCTGACATCTGGTAAAAATGAAAATATGATAATGCTCGCTACCGAAACAAAAGCCATAATACGATGCAATGATAATACGCTGGATGTAAAATAAGATGGTTATTATATTATTGAAATATTTTTATTATCTCGCACACGTACCGTCGGTTGTTGGAGGAAACCTACTATTATAAGTCTGGAAGTCACAATAGCATAAGTTATTTCTCATATCAAGGAGCGCGGGAGCGCTCCGAAGACAAGTATAGAAGAAGCCTAAAGGAGCGACCCGTGCTACATATACATTGAAATGGGTCTACGAAAAATTCAATGCGCTTTTACGTATATTGCGTTAGTTTTTACTATATAACATATCCCTCTTAATCGAAAGGCATTTCATTGCTCTACTCAAATCAATACATTTTATTTAAAAAGATTATCTCGTTCAGAAGATATAGAGAGCTGAATTTTTTTATGTGCGATTTCCTTTTATACTTTTCTTCTCCTTATTCCGGCGTCCGGTTTGCAGCTCTTACGACACTTACGGTTGTCGTCTATCTTACGCTTGTATATCTATATATATACACACCCGTATCTGATCGATCTAACCTTACATACAACATGTCAGTATTTTTTTATATACAAATGTTATCATATCGTGAGTTAGTTAATAACACATTTCAAAGATCTCAAGAAGTTGCTAGATTGTTTAGGTTAAGAACTTATTCTTAGCAATCTAAGAAGAAGAATTTTTATCTATCTATTATTTTATAGATATACATTTTACAAATGTTATCATATCGTGAGTTAGTTAATTAGTTATGTATTTGAAAGATCTCAAGTTGTCAACTGGTGATGAGAAAAATTGATCTATTCGTCTATCAATCAATGGGGAAAATAACTTTCATTAGATAAGTACTTACTAGCTAAATGTTAAATGGCTAAAATCATTTTTTTAAACTTGAGACTTTGTGAGATTTTTTATTTTTACAGATATTATACCAGAAGATTTTTTTTGAGTCATTTTGAAGATATATATAATTATAGCCAATAATGTTGAGGAGTTTTAATTGTGTACTGTCTGAAAAATCTAATTTTGAATTAACAAAAATGAACGAGTGCCCTCATGACCCTTGGAGTTATTATTAATGAACAAGAAAAAGTTATTTTAATACAAGAACAGACACGTATACTACTCAAGATAGAAAAACCAAACCAATATTACTATGGGGCAAATATATTATTATTTACGACACAATATTTTTCAAGACATATCTATAATATAATTATAGTGAAGTCAGTGCAAGTTTTCAGATCAGATATAATAAAATGTTCTGTATAATAAATGAAATAAAGTAGCGGTATGATGTGTTAAATGAAGTGTTTATAACAAATTTGAAATCTCTACTTAAAATCAGAATTTAAAATAATGTGAGACGTTAGAGCCTTGGTTAAGAAAAAGCATTTTTTGTCTATACTTCAAGAAACTGAGTCGATATTAGTGCTGTGCTCTTGTACATATTTACTTAACCACGAATTAAAAAATTATGCCAAATGAACATTAAAATACAGGAAAAAGCAAAAATGATGTGTTATTGTTGTGAAAATTTCAACAAATAAAAGTGCTCAATCTAATTTTATAATTTTCTCACGGTGGGAAACGTCAAAATGTTTCAGAGGATTTCTCAGTAAATATTTTTCTACGCAAGATTCAGATAACTACAAGATTTCTTGTGTATATCAACAATAAAAATAATCAGATACGTATTAAATGACTAAATATCTATTTTTGAAATATAAAATGTTGGTTATAAAAATGAACATTGACACTTTGTGTTGATTTATTATTTTTTTTTTTAGATTATATGAGAAATTTCTTACGGTGGAAGACGTCAAAATGTTTCAGAGGAGTTCTTAGTAATTTTTGCATATGCTATAAACAACGGCCTGAAGAAATGGAAATCTACAAGCGTCCTGTACAAGAAAAGAACTTAGAAATATAATAATAGTGAAGTCAGTGCAAGTTTTCAGATCAGATATAATAAAATGTTTTGTATAATAAATAAAATAAGTAGCAGTATGATGTGTTAAATGAAGTGTTTATAACAAATTTAGAACCTCTACTTAAAATCAGAATTTAAAATATTGGTCAGACGTTAGAGGCTTGGTTAAAAAAAAGCATTTTTTGTCTATACTTCAAGAAACTGAGTCGATATTAGTGCTGTGCTCTTGTACATATTTACTTAACCACGAATTAAAAGATTATGCAGAATGAACATTAAAATACAGAAAAAAGCCAAAATGATGTGTTATTGTTGTGAAAATTTCAACGAATAAAAGTGCTCAGTTAATCTAATTTTATAATTTTCTCACGGAGGGAGACATCAAAATGTTTCAGAGGATTTCTCAGTAAATATTTTTCTACACAAGATTCAGATAATTATTTGAAAAAGTATACAAGAATGTTAAGAAAGCTTTTATTATCAGTAATTATAGTTCATAAACTGATTGTTTTTAATTTTACAAGATGTATGCGGCAATTATGAGTTATTAAATTAAGCTGTTTTATACTTTCTACTATAAAAGAATATCGAGAAAGCTTTTTTTCTCCCAATGATTCTTAGTTCATAAACTTTTGTTTTTAATTTTGCAAGATGTGTCTGATAGATTATTAATTCAAGTGGTTTCTAGTGAAAACTTCAACGAATCCAAGTGTTGAAAATAATGTAATTAATGATTGGCTTATGGTGAGGGGCACCAAATGATTCAGAGGAGCCATTTGTTCTGTGAATATACAGTACATGAAACCATAATATAAATTACTGTAATGGCTACTTTTTGAATCTGCAACCAACATTTTAATTTGCTAGCTAATTGTGATGCAATAGTATGATTATTAGATCTAGTACCCTTGCAAGTCTTTGATAAAATATTATGAAAAAGAAATATGTGGATATCAAAATAATGAAATGAGTTCCAGCTTTAGAATGTGCAATAAAAGGCTAAAGGTAAATTTTAGCACAAATTTAATAATGTAATAATAATTTGTCAAAAAAACAAAAGCAAATGGATGCATAAGAGTGTTTTGTAAAAAAAACTTAGTATCAGGTGCTGTTACGTAAGGGTAGTTAACTTGGCAAACTTTGAGCTTCGCATTTTGTAAAGGCTAGAGGATTAGGTGATTTCAGAGAAAAGATGCGAAAGAATAGTTTTTAAAAAACTTTGTACCGCCTGCTGCTATGGAAATGGTAGTTGACATGAGAACTCAACTTCTCAGCCAACTTTGAGCTTCAAGTTTTATAAAAGCAAGAGAATCAGGTGATATAGAGATTTGAATTGTAATTCTAAGAACTTGTACTTTTTTCTTTTATTCCTTGCGATAGCTACAATAAATACTAATAAAAGTTTAATGTTTTTATCCAAACAATCTTGCTCTCAACCACTGTCCAACTCTCTACAAAGAACTTGACTGAAAGCTTAAATGTTTTTTTGAAACAATTATAATAAACACTTTAAAAACTATTTTTTAAAGTATTTTCTATCTGTAAATTATTCATTATTATATTTTCTCTACAAAATATCTCAAAAAAATGGTCCATTTCTATATCTTTTAAAAAATCCATTAATAAATTATTTTACAAAACTTCTACAATCCTTTACAAACTTTTGCAAGCAACGAGAAATTCTTTTCCAAAACCTTTACAATCACTTTACAAAAACTTTTACAAACGATAAGAATTTTTTCGTAAACCATAAGAATTATTTTCCGAAACCTATACAATATCCTAAAAAATTATTTACGTTTTATTTTATGAAAAGGAATTCTACGAATAAATAATAAATGTTTGCGTTCTAAAGTCGAAATAAATTTCTTTCACGCGGATACTGAAAGTCAAACCCAAAAAAGTTGTGAAATCAATTAAAGTGTAGTTTTCTACTTAACAGACATTATTTACAATGTAGTTTTACTCTTAAAAAGTTGTGAAATCTCTTTAAAAAATTATTTTACAAAAGTAAAAACTTATAGGCAAGAATAAGTTTGGTTACTATTCTACATAGTTTGTACTTAACAAACATTAACTAAACTCTCCCACCCTCTCTTCCTCCTCTCTCTCTCCCTCTGTACCAAAAACTTTAATGAGAGCTTAAATATTTTTTCAAAACAATCAACACGTTCTTTAAAAAACTAATTTTTTAAATATATTCTATCCACACCATTTGTCTATAGTCCTTTTATTTATTCTGATCTCATATATTCAATAACCACTCTCTACAAATGGTAAGAATTTTTTTCATGACTGTACAAATAACTTTTATTTATTCGAATCTCATCTATTCAATAAGCACTCTGCAAATGGTAATAATTTTTTTCATGACTGTACCAATAATAATATTGTTAATATAAAACTTTCTACGAAAGTATAAAATAAGGCAAGTATAGACGTTTTTTCTGTATAATCTATAAAATAATAATATTTATTTTTTTTTAAAAGAAATCAAATAAATGCCAGTGAAAAAGTCTTTTACTTCTTTGAGTCATTGTATGCTGAACAAATTATATGTAAGTAAGTATATTCAAATTGTTCATTGCAAATCAAACAAATGAAAGTTGTGAAATCAATTATCGATAGTCAAGTAATGCAAACAACTCTCGGAAACAACTTTATGACTATTCTCAGAAATGTACTAAAATTTGTTCATCCTTCTATACAAATTAAACACAAGAAAGTACTGAAATCAATTTATTGTAGTCAAGTACCCATAAGTTAACTTGACTGAATAATACAACTTATCGTAACTGCTTAAAAATATTCAGTCAGCGGGCATAAAGTACTACTTAACGCCTAACAGGCGTAATAGCTCCCATACTCCTACCAAACGTTATAGAACCTACGCACTTTACGCCCGTGTGGGCGAAAATTATTTTAATTATATAACTACTATGCCTTCTTTTTATTTCTAAAATTCATAAGAATTTTATCAGATATTTACGAAAAGTCAAAGCCTATATAAAAAAATTACATAGTTACCACCACATCTCCATTTTTCATTGATCTTTCTCAATTTTGAAATTTCTATAATATTACGCATCTTGGGAGGACAATAGAAATCTATAGAGCTGCTCTAGCAGGGGTGGTCTTCCAATCTCCCATACATACTTGGCGGGCCCGACGGTTTCCAGTTTACTGGTGGGCTTTGTAAATGTAGAATACTAAATTTTTACATAAATTCATTAACAATGTTTATACCTGTAAGCCCATTATAAATAATTACATTGGCTCTAATTTTTAATTGATACCGTTTAAATATAATATCCCTACATGTGCAGAATCTCATGATTTACTTTCATTACCGAAAATATTTTTCCTTGTGTCCGTCTTTTTTAAATGGGAATGGGATAAAAAATGCATATAAATTTATTGTCTACTCAAAAGTGCTTTAGGTTTTATTAACCATTTTCTAAGCCACCTATTTTTTATTCTTTTCCGTCGTGTAAATATCATATGAGATCTCGTATGAGATATCATATGTGTGATGTCATCTGCAATTTTACATATTATGGGATCTCATATGAGATCTGATGTCCGATATTCCCAAATGTCAAAGTATAAGAAATAGTTTTGTATACGTAATAATGAGTTTGTGGTCCTGAAAAGGGCCGTTTTTGTGTTAAGTTATAATTACATCGTGAATAACCTTGTTTTTTGGGAAAGGAATTGGTATTGGTGGAAAAAGATTTATATCGCGATGAATCTTTATCCGTCGACGAATAATCTTTCTTTTCTTTATCGATGAGAGGCTGTTTATCCTCTGATGTCTGCTTGCTAAATGGCGGACCCATGATGTGTGCTCTGTGAAGGTTGCAGTCCTTCTGCTCTCGCGCCGATGCTACTATTAGCTTATATGTAAGGCCAAGTGATTGATGGTGGATGGGGATAGAGCGGAAGAGTAGGGGCTATGAAATAATGAAGAAGAAGGCAATTCAATTAAAATTTGTATTTATTGATTAATTATTAACAGCCTCGTATACATCTTTTTCTAGTGTCGGTAAATAAAGACATTTTATTTCTACAAATAGTCTATCCACATTCGAATTACCAAAGTTTGAATAAATCATCCGGTTTTTTACATTAGATATTAATTCGTCTTTGTGGTCGTTGAAAAGTTTAAGAAATGTGGACCCGTCGAAACATTTATCAAGTTCGCGACTGTTCTCGTGCATTTTCAAACTCTCTATCATTACATCATACATGACATTAACATACGTGGACATATCCTCTAACTCGCGAAGACGAAACTCTATACACTCCCGCATGCTTTTTAATATTAGAAAAGTACGTCGCATGATCACAACACTTGGAAGACTCTCAACTTTTCTCTTCTTTCACGCCGGTGCACTCTCGTCGTCGTCGTTGTTGTCATCTGCGTCGACGGCCGTGATGATTGACTCTGTATCGATGCGCAATCCATCGTTGGTATCCCAATCTTGCGCCTCATGCTGATACCGGCGCCGGCTCCGTAATGACACAGGCTCCACTGTTTTCTTTTTCTGATTGATTCCCAGTACTCTCGAGTTATAAGCGGTAGTCAAATTAATCTCGTGCTCAGTTAGGTCGATTTTTGTAAACTCCTGCTTGTGCCCGTACAGATGATACATTACTGCAGGAAAATGCGTGGTGAATTCCTCCCACGCGGTGATTCCCATTGTTATGTATTTGCGTGGCGAAGTATCGCCACCGAATTGAATCACTGTACGGAAATGCCCACCGTAATATTGCAATCCAAGGTATGCAAATTTCGAGTGAGACTTATTGAGCGCGTAACTTGTGTTAAAAAGCAAGTTTTGCGGAAGATCGTCTTGATTCATTTTAAAATAGCTGTCACAAACTTGTTTTAAAAAAGAAATACTAATGCTCCTGGCTGAAGCAATGTCGTTGTACGAGTGCACTTTGTGTGTGTGTAAAGAAATACTGAGGCGTGCTTTCTACAGCTGATTTGACTGCTGGTGCTGCTGGTGCTGCGTGTTCTACTAGACTGACGTAACGTCGTCGGTTGCGCTATTCGTTTGGGTGTGCGCCTCGAGAGGTGGTAGGGGACGCCGACAGTGGGGGGATGGCGGCGCAGCCAATGAGAGCACGTGTATGACGCAACGTACCCGGTGGTGGGGGAAAGGTGGCAAGAAAAATATTAGGTTTATGGTTGTACCCAATGACTGTGGAAAGCGTTTCCAATAATTGTCGTTATGAATGCGTCCATTGTTTAGCGTTTTCAATCACGTACTCTCGACAAAGATTTTCGTGAGAAGGAAATGCGTGCTGTGGCACGTACCCGATAACAACGTTAAGTGGTTCTAAGCACAGTTCACCCTGGCCATGAATGCGTCAATTGTTCAACGAATTTAACGGACAGTTGCAAGAGTGTGCTCTCGATTTTACGATATGTGTGTGTGTGTGTGTGTTTAACTGATTACAAGTCAAAGCGTATACATGATAAATTTTTCACATGAATGCATTCTTTGTTTTGTGAGAAGGAAATGTGTGCCGCGACATGTAACTATTTATGGTTGTACCCGATAACTGCGTTAAGTGGTTCTAAGAACATTTTACCCCCGCCATAAATCCGTTCTTTGTTCAACGGTTTTTAAGTTACGCGTGAAGAAAATGTGTGTATGATGATAAAATTTTTCACGCCTAAGTATTTCGTAATAAAAGAAAACGTTTTGAATACTCTCTCGCGGGAGGAAAATGAATTTAACTGATTTTTTTTTCAGGAGTGGGAAAATGAAAGGTCTGTAAATGAAAACATGATTTATATATTTTTTTGTTTATTCGATCAAACTTACAAACTATGAATGCATAAACTTACATACTATGAATACATAAACTTACAAACTATGAATATATAAATTTTGAAAAGAGACAAAAACTTACAAACTAGGAATACATATGGTTTAACCGAGACAGACACAAGCGATGCTTAAAATTAACTACGAATACATAAAATCGCATTTGAACCAGGGGCTCCTTCATTTCAGTATTAAGATATTACGAGTAATGAACAATCACGCATACATATATTAGCTTACAAATCTAGGCCCAGCAATGCAAAATATATCTTAAAGTTAGAGAGATTAATAATGAGTCATTGGCCTACATGCCTGAGTGCACGAGCCGTACCCTTGTGAAGTAGCACGCGGAAAATTGTACGCACGTCCTTCTTTTTTTAATTTTTTGTTCTTTATAATGTTATAAAATTTAGCAGCTATTTTGTCGTTGGCGCGAGCATCCGTCGTAAAGATGTTACAAAATTTTCGTAAAGTAAACCCACTACACATAAAATGCAAAAACATGACGCAATATTCACCGCACACTTTAGAATCGAAACTTTGCAACTTCTTCTTGTTCCACCTGAACCACTTGCAATTTCTTCTGAGTCGCTCGAAATGATGTCGCGACGATGGTGGTAGTCCATAGCTATCGAAATAGGTACCTCTTGCATGACTGTCTATGTAGAAAGCTACCCAATGAGAGCCGGGCTTGTCCGCTGTGTCGAGATTTGCAATGACCGCCGATGGACGGCTCAACCGGTTTGGTTTGTGATTGGCTGCATAAACTCCGAGCGAATTAGCAGAGAGGCCGCAGATGGCTCGCGTTATTTCATTCGTGTTCATTTTTTTTTTTCAGTCAGAGGATGTGTCGCCCTCGATGGCTGAGTAGTATATGTCATTATTATCGCTGTTGTCACTATTTGTATCTCTTTGCTCGTGCACTGCTGCAAGGAACATTTCACTTTCCACTTTTTCTTTAGGAAGCGCTTTCCATTTCGCAGGAAGTATCGAGCACAGCCACTTTTTTAGCTGATGAACTTTGTAAAGAGCACAAAACTCTTTTTTGGCCAAAAAGATTTTGGTTGAATGCGTGGCGCACAGTGTATTGTCTGGGAACATTTTGTTGAGCTTTTTAAACGATGGTGAATTAAATTTTTCCAAGTTGATGACGCTGCGTCCGAAAAGCGCTTCGATGTATCGGGCCTTCTCCTCGCCGCGCACAAAAATTGTTCGCGATACTCTGGCAATGTTGTAAAGATGCCGATGTAGTTGACGAAGCGTTACTTCGCCGTCAAACCAATGAACACCGTGAATTTCGACGGTTAGAAAGGTGTTTGTCTCTTTGACATCGTCCGGCAAGTCGGCAAAACTATGCGGCGCTTGCACTATCCAATGATCACTAATTTTCTTTTGCGGGCACGTGATAGCTACTTCCTTGGGCAGAAACTTTTTTTCCGAATCACGAAAACCTTGAATATCGATTACGTAGTCAATTTTGTGTAGAGGCGTGTGTTCGCGTGTAAGAGAAAAAGCGAAGTGACGCGAGAGAGCGCCGCATGTGAGCGCCACGCTTCCCCCACCACTTTTTATGACTGTGGCAATGTGACACGTGGCGCCTCTGCAAGCCCGTCGTCTTCTGCTCTTGCGCTTAGGCGCTGAAATCCGTTAAAATTTGTCGACTGGAGTCGATTTCGAGAACGTTATCGTACTCTGCGTAGACAATGCAGTTTATTGTAACAGTCGGCGCCGTCGCGAAGCCCACTTCGATACGCACACTGCCCGAGCGTACGAGGTTCCAATGAGAGTGGCAATGCGCTGATAAATCGGGTGTGAGATCGAATGCCGTAAGAAAATACCCCATTGAATAGTTGTAACGGTTTATGCCTAGGCCCTCATTGAGAAAATGTATCCCTGTGCCTGAGTAGAGTGTTTGGAATGCCTCGATAAACGTTGCGCTGTTGCCTGTAAAGTGCGGTTGTAACGGTTTGCTTGGTATTTGAACCCCGTCGATATATAGCGAGAGATAATTTATGTCAAAGTGTTGAAAGTTGAATGGGTTTAGCGCTCGATTTCCATTGAACGCTTTGTTATCGACGAAACCGATGATTATACGTTTCGGCAGTTGACCAAGAATCGCATTATCAATGCTATCGCCTAGTATACCAGTGTGAAGCGTAAATATTTTCACCTCGACACGCATAATGGGGTATTTGGCTGTTGCTTTGGCCAGTGTATTGGCGTGTGCGATCAAAATACCAGGATTTATCTTGACACGACGAACAATGAGGGTAGCTTCTTTTATTTCTATTCCGAATCGGCCGTCGTTTGTGGAATCCATCAGGCAAAATGCATCCTTATTACGCACCAGACGCACTCTCATTTCGATGCCATTGATGAGCATTTTATCCTGATTAAACAAGTCGCAGTGCAGATGTCCAATCATATCGAATGCACGAACCTCTTTCGTAAAATATCGCCTCTGAACGAGGCCTTTGTTCGAACCGATTGCTTGATTTTCCGGCACGCCCTCCATACAGCCGGGTGTATCATCGTACCAGAGGCTCGCGGTGAGATGAGATTCTTTGGCAGCGGGGGAATAGCTCAGCAGTGACTCTATGTAAGCTCTGTACGCGTATATGTTGTTAGGCGGTGAGGCGAGCTTTTGATTGAGAAAAATATGGATTTGATTGAATATTGAATGAAGAAGATTGTTTACAGGGCCAACTTTTAGATTTGTGTCGACATCGTCGTTGGGGAGTATTTGTGCCTTGACAAAGAGCATGGTGTGTGCGAGATCGATGTAATGCTCGCTGGCACTAGGTACAACGAATTCGATGGGCGCATCGCCCTCGTCGCTGATCGAAGAGACGGGCTTATAGTTCAAAAAACTGCTGCCCTCGATGGAGGTTTGAGTAGATGGGAGGGAGAAAAGATCGAGTTCGCTCGACATACACTCTGACGAGTGAGAGTGCAAGAAAGACATTTTCAAGATTTATTTTGGACCGAAAATATCGTTAATGTCCCGAAAAACGGGGGTTTTCCGCGTTCTCCTGCTCGCTTTACGAGTCTTGCGCGGTGCGGCTGTCAATTTTTTCTTACGCTTGGTCCGCGAGGTACGGGCGCTTGCACGTGCCTTTGTCGACTGTCGTTGTCGTTTGACGCGCCTGGTAGTTTTATACCCTGACCCCTTCATGATTTCGATAATTTTCTCTGCCGCTTTTCTTTTGAGATGGCGTCCCAATTCTCCGGCTCTCGATTTTATGGCCTCCTTGAAATTGACACCATTGTTTGTGACATCGTCTATGATTTTCATACCTGCGCGCAAGGTCTCTTTCCCGATGGCCTTAGCGTCACTCCTGACGTATGGCAGAATGCGGCGAAAGAGGTCCCCCAACCAAGAGCCAACACCGCGCCCTCTCTGAAAGGCCGAGCCAGCGAAAACGCTTCTTACCCCACTCCGGCCACCTATCTGCTCATCGTAGTATCTAGTATAATGAGACATCTCAGTGACTTCGTCTGAAATGGAGTGTCACGGTCAGCGTACCGTACTCGAATGGAATGCGCTGTCCGAGCTGGTCTCTTATATCGATGATAATATTGTGAAAATTGTGATAGAGAAGCGGTATGTAGTGGGCGGGCGTGAAACGCTGCACAGCACTGCAGCCGTATCTGAATTTTGAGTTATCCAAGGAAACGATGCGCAAGAGCGAGGCCTGTGTGTCCCCCATTGTGTAGGGTTCACAAATATCTGTATAAACGTACAGTTGGTCGGGAATGGCACGAGAGAGCGAGGCTGGTCTCTCGGCTATAATTTCCCGCAGCGCGCCATGGTTAAAGATCGTAAACAGAATTTTTTTCCCGGGCTCGTCATCGAACCCAAAAATACGTAGAATTTTTTCGTTGAAATGAGTCGCATGTGGCTCTTGACAGGCGCACTTGCGTCTGATGGCATAATAGCCATTGCTCTCCTTTACGGGTTCAAGCATGTGATGCTTATAAGTGTCATTCGAGTTATTTATGGCGTCTGCCAGCTGTTGAAGAGAGTCGTAAATGCCGACTGGAAAATGGCAGAATGTTTTCTCACTCTGTTCGTCGTCGTTCATGGCGAACAAACTAAAAGTGTAAAAGGCATCATTGTCTTGAAAATGCACGATGCTACATGGTACGTGAATTTCCACCAGTCCGACGCGCCACTCTCCGTGTAATTTGATCTCGCGTGGCAAGTGGGTGGTGAAACAGCTGGTTGTGTTATCGGGAAAGTAAGCCATACTGCTGTTGCTAGGTAGTACCATGTAAAAATCTTCGTTCGCGACCATGTCTGCTCGTGGTTTTCTACGAAATGCTCTCGAGTTGACTCGCTTTCACCCAAGAATTAAATTTATCGGGATAGCCTAGCCACTTGACGAGCACTTGTTTGTTGGCGCCACGACCTTTCGTGCGCACAATACTCTCGATTTTGAAGCTCTTATCGTCAGTCAGTCGATCGTGCCCGACCAAAACGAGCTCTTCGTTGTAAAAGAATCCGTCAATTATTTCTCCGTTTAAGTCCGCCAATACATATGTGTACAGCCCTTGCCGCGAAGATACGCGTATAATCTTGAAAATCTCCTCACTGAAATTTTTTTCGTATCCGCGTTCGAAGGTGTTCTTTGTTCGACTGACACGGACGAGGTCACTCACAGCAAATTTACGGTAGGGCACGGCCTGCACGCACATGGGCAAGCGCGGCTTCGCTCTGTCGGTAATTCGCTCAAAAGCGTCGGCAACGTTGCGCGCAGTTTTATCCTTCAGTGGTTCAACCCAGGCAAACTTACCGAGTACATCGATGACCACGAGAATATAGCAGTACCCGTCGTTGTAATCCTTTATCGATGTCAGCTGAAGTAGATCGCACTCCCACACGTCATCGACATTCGTTACATTGTACGACAGGCGCGGGAATCTTCTTTTTATCGGGTGATGAAGCGTGTAGGCATCTTGATTGCTAGCCACGCGTAAATTTTTTTCTTCTCCTTCTTGGCATTTACGCGAAGAAGGTTTCGTGCACCCGCGTAACCCGCCTCATGCTGGAGATCGTAGTATTGTTTTCCGTATGGCATCTTATCGCTTATATATCAAAGTGCATCCATTTTTTCTTGGTCTGCTTTTTACTGCGAGTTAGCATGGGCGAGGGTACATTATTTTCTCCGGCCTCTATAGTCTGTTGCCGCGGCAAACGTCGTTTAGCCGTATTCGCTGTTGTAGTCAAAATCCGCCCAATTTTCAAAACTTTGGGATTTTCGATAAGATTAACGGGCGTCTCGCTAGTTTTGAGAAATTTTGCAAACTCAAAGCGCCCGACAGGGGGTTCTTCCTCCTCCACACGCGGGCTCTTTTGCAGTGTTTCGAGAAGTAACTCGATTATGCTCGAGCGCGCCACTTGTCGGCCATCGATGCTCACAGTGCCTGCATTGTCCCACTTTAGACGCTCGGGAACCGTTGTCCTCCAGTGCCGAAGCAAGAGTCGCGCTTTTGGCGCGAGTACTTTGGGTATACCTCGGAGAATGGTCTCCTCGCTGAGCGGCGCGAGACTCTCTTTGATTTCGTCTACCTCGTGATTCGTCTCGCGCCGCTCGGCGATACGCTCGTTGTCGCGGAAAAAAAGATAGCGACGTAAAATCTGCAAATAATTCAGACATTTTTCGTAATCATCGCGCGCTGCCTTCGAGCGTAAAACGTCGTACATTTCAGTGTCCAAGCGAGAAAAATTATCGCGATGCGTTTGTAAACTTTTTTCCTCTACATCCGTGGTCGGGCTCGCGGCTATCGAACCTTCTGGCACGAGAATCATTTTACGCGCGTGTTCCATCTTATTGCATGTCACGCGAGCCAAATATTTTCGAAATGAGAGTACTCACGATTGGAGCTAATAAGATAGGCAGGAATGATCCCCCGTTCTGAATAATCGCTCGTTTCTTTGTGCAACAATCGGTGTCACCACTCGGGTGCGATAACTTGCGCAACGTGTGTTTATGCTTGCTCAATCGTCTCTTCTCGCTATCCGATAATTTTACGACCCCGTGTAAAACGTTCAACACGCACTCGCATATGCACTTGACAAGGGGTTTGTCAGCCGCTCGGGCTATGGTTGTGCGATGTTTCTTATCGCCGTGGCAGAGCACGCCGAGTAGCGCGAGATTTTTCTTGGAAAAATGTTTACCGCGCGGTAACGTACCGCGACAAGAGGTAGTTCGTCCGTACGGGGCCATAGTTATTTCCCGACTGACGTTCGGCGGGCAAATCAGCGTGATTTAAAGTATTTGGGCACGTATGCGTAATGCGCACTGTCACCGGGGAATATGTTTGCGCGAAATCTAAACTCATCGAGACAGTCTTGCGAGAGATCTATAAAGAGATAAGAGTGTGGCGCTCGCGTAGCGTCTATGTAGGCTTCGCGGAGAAAACCCGAGTCTTCGGGATGGATTTGGCGCGCGAGATGCTGTATTTGTGCCTTGTCGCGCGGATTTTTGAACAGCACTAGGTACTTTGTATTTAAACTTATGTCACGCTGCGCCTTTCCCTTGTGGAAAACATTTTGCGTTATGAATATCACGCTGATATTTTTGTGATGACTACCTTTCGTAAACAAGTCTAAAATAACGTCGCTCGAGGATTCTCGCATAAGATCATCGAGAATGAGTAATTTTTTCTTCTCGTTGTCCGAGGAATAGTCGCCTACCTGCGGGAGTCCCTCTCGAAACTCAATGATAGGTCCATTGGCCTTAAAAGCTGTTCTGTAAGCCTCTTGCCATTCAGCGTAATAAAACAGTAAACGGTCGAAGCGTGCGTTACACATGACCGGTAAATGGGGGAGAAAGCGCTGAACAAAGCGTGTTTTTCCACAGCCTGTGGGTCCACACACACAGCAGGTAAACGGGTGTTTCAAGCGTGTATCCATTTTTTTATGACCTCTAGCCATCGAATGAGACTGTCCCATGCTTTCCCAATCATTTTATACCCTTTTTCCCATTCGCGCGAAACATTATCGTCTGCATGACGCGCGGACGGGGCGGCGGCGGCGCGCGCGCGGGGACTAGCATCTTTACCGCGGTGATGAGCTGACATGGCGACAAGCTGGTCGTGCGGGGAGATGGGCTGATCCGCGGTGACTAGCTGATTCGCGCGCGCGCGCGCGCGTTGACTAGGCTGTCCCCCGCCGCGAGAATGAGCAGGACTACCGCGACGACTAGCATGCACAAGCCGGCGATATAGTTAACTATGAAACATGACGTGACTTTGTAACTACAATACCTTCTTAGTATATTTAACATGAAAACGCTATAAAACATTCTGTATATTACTTTGTTAAGAAAATATAACGGCCTATTATCACAGCATGCTTTTTTTTCAGCGTACTAATGCGAGGAAAGTGATGGATATAGGTAGAAATAATTTTGACAGGTAAATAATTTTTATTAAAAAGGACAATTTTTATTTTACATAAATACACGCAGTTACAAGTTTTTTATAAAATATACATACTATGCGTCGCTCTTATAACCAAAAGGTAGTGATACTGCATCGCGAAAGTATCTACGCTTCTTAAGTACTACGGAACACGACCTTTTTTCGTCGCGAGTGATGACTTCGTGCGTGCGAGTGCGCCTGATCGGTTTATATTTCAAAACGATGGGTTCTCTTTCGTTTTCAAAATACGCTGCGATCAAACGCGCGATGCTCTCGAAATTTATTATACACGAATTGGCGCTATTGAGACTAATACCCTTAATCTTACAGCACTCGACAGTTTCCCCGGTAGAGGGTACGACAGCTTGGAAGCCATAAAATTTTTGACCCGCTGAGAGAAACTTTTTAATATAGGTACCCTCGCCGTAGGCCTTTAGCTCGTCTGTCATGTTGCCGAGTAAAGCATCCAGAGACGGAGTATACTCAGTAGGGTCGTTTTTCTTACATGTGAAAATACACGAGTCTGTGTCCATGTATAGAACACGCGCTGCGGTGAGTTTTTCAATATAAGAATACAACTCGAGACGCGCCTGCGCGGTTGTATACGCAGCTATTGCCACATTTGTATTACCCGAAACATGGACGGCATCTTCGCGAAAGCGCCAATTCGTGTATAAAAGGTTCTCGTTGACCATAAGAACATCGAATACTTCTTTTTCCGCCGCTGTAAGAAGTTTTAATAGTCCCTCACGCGTTTTTATAATAGTCGTTTGTTTCATATTTGAGCGTTGGCCGAATTTTCCCCACAGCGAATTCAAACACAATTTCGCGACAGAACGCAGCCCCGGATTTTTTTCTATTTTTTCCGAGTTTAACCTTATCCCCTCGTCATGCTCGTACTCGTCGACATAACGTTTTCTACTCTCTTCGTCTGTACACCAAGCAGGCCAACCGCTTGCCTGCTGCTTCAATCGGAGAAATGTATTGACATACGGGGCAAACAGCCCACCCGCACCCGTGACAGGATCGAACTGCGTGGTCTCATACTGCCAAATAACAAATATTTCTGTGACGCAGTAGCCAAGTTCGATCGCCTTCTGTAACTCGCAGACAACCCATGTGCCTGTAAATTCACGCTCAGCGGCTTGGTCGTGATTACAGCCGCCCTCTCGCAATTCCTCACAGCACGAGCAACAGAGTCCGAAAATCAGCCGAGAGTGCATTTTTATGGGTAACACAGGCAGCATCAAACTACGAGGTGGTAAAACCTTGCACTTTATCAGCCCTTCCACGCGCGAGAGATCATTGTTTCGACCGCCAGTCAACTCCGTGCATTCTCCGCCGATGTAAATGCGCGGGTGCCCAATGGGATAACGTCCCCTCTTGCAGATATATGGGTAAAGAGAGCAAATATCTGTATATTTGATCTCTTCATCCGGCGCGGTACTGCGAGAAGTGACGATATTTTCCGTGCGACCACCGAAAAAAGCGTCACGCGGGTTTAAGGATATTTTGCTCATGACCGGATGAGTCGCTAAATATTGCGTAAGTTCCGGTTGCTGACTTTTCACGCGCGCGAAATCGCATTCCCACATCTCATGCACGTCGTATGCGAACCGCCTCATTGCTGCGACTTTTGCCACCGTGCCCTCGTACGCCTGTGCGTATGTTTGGCCGTATTTATTTTTTCTCACAGTACGATTATCGCTGAAACAGCGCGGACAGCCATGCACGTAACAGCCTTGATATTCAAAAATAATTCCTTTGGCTGTTGAGGCAGGCTCTCCTCCTCCCCCGATTGGCGGTAGATACCCGTCTACGAGAAACCCCTCGCGTAAACGAAACTCGCGCGATCGCCCCGCATGTATAATTTCACGCCCGAACTCGCGCTCGCAGTATAGCAGCCACTCTATAGATTGCTGCGAGTGCTTATCCCCGCGCCTATATCCGTTTGGCGGAATCAGGCCAATAGTTTTCGGCTGCAAAAAATTTTTTTTAAAAACATACATACATGTGGATGCAATTGTACACGCGGAGACGAACGGGTCTGTTTGAGCGACTTCTATGAAAATTTCGCGAAACCGTATGCACGCGCGTCTGAATATTTCCACGTCCATTTTAAAGTATTCGACAATCTCTTTTTGAAAGTCGAATACGTAGTTTGGGGCTGTATTCTCATACCACACGAGAAAAGCGGCACGTTCAGCCACAGACATAGTACCTGGGCAATAAAACTCGGGTGCGGATAGAGGGCCCCTGTAGTGCTCATTCTCACTGGTATTGAAAAGGTGGGGGAAATAACCTTTCTTAGCGCTCTCGGGCAGTCCAAATGTCGCAGGCAAAGCACTCAGTTTCAAGTGAAAGTAATTGATACTATCAATAAACTTTGTGCTCCCGTACTTTAGCTGCGTAATATTGTGGCCATTTAATATTACGCGCGGCGTGCCACACTTGGAACTTTCCGCCAACTCTTTCAATATAAATTGAGAGTCGAATGCCCGAGCATTGTGCGCTATACACATAATTTCGGCAAAATCTGTCTTTTCTCGCATACATAGCTCCAAGAGTTGTTTAACGGGATCGCGAATGAAAATGAATTCGCGCACCCCGCAAGTGGGGCATTCTATTTGTATGTCGTCCACACCGATGCAATCCGAGCATACTTGGTGCGCAACGCACAAATTAGGTACGTGAACGCGCGCATTTTCGCCATACGGAGTGTCTTGTGTTGTCTCGAAATCATAAAAAATATAAAGATATTTCTTTTTTTTGACCCCGGGGACGACAACGCTGATTGGCTGCATGAAGCACAAGTCGTTAAAGGCATGGTGCTTTTGACAGTGCCTACAAAAACTGATACCACACTCGTGTTTCCGCTGATACACGTTTACAATGTGCATACAATTCTCACACAACCGCACAACGTCGCACACTTTTTTATTATTTTTTTTTGTAAGAGCCTGCACGCTTGTGATTCGCGAAACACTCGTGACCGAAAAATTGTCGCCCACAATCCACGCACTCTATCATTTCGACTTGATCGCTTCTGCATGGCGGTGAAACGTAACAGCACGCGCATGTTCGCGTACATTTGTGCTGATTTACGCAGCGGAATGCCTTATTACAATAAGAACAGAAAAAACGCGATTCCGCCGCTCCGAATAAATTAGTAATTAAATTAAAATGTCGTGCACGCTCTTCAAACATCAAATAAATAATACCGGCTAGTGAGGCATTTAATTCCCGGAGAGTGTTTCGTCCATCAAGGAGCGGGGGTTCGCCGCTTCCAAAATTTTGTTTCTCGAAAACAACGAGTGCTACGCCACTTGCGAGAAAAAAATTTTGAAAGCTCACGAGCTCTTCAAAACCACAGCCATCACCCGGAATATTTACCCCAGCGGCGTCCACGAGACTTTCCGCGCGCTCTTTTTGCAATTTTCGACGTCCGTCGCGAATCTCATGCCATTCTGCGCGCACCTCATCGCAAGGCTGCGACTTGAGAGCCATGTATACCCTTCCGACCGCAAGCGCACGCGGTAAACATAAATTATCGGCATTGTTAATAACAACGATTGAGCGCTTTCGCAAATCGCTCAACTTTAAGCCATCACCCGCACCTACGGGCATTACTACATAGCACACCTGTAACTCTAGTCCCTCTCCGATACCCAAAATTTCGTTACTCTGACTTATGGAACTTATTAAATTCCATAAATCAGCGTAATTAAAGTTCGCAACAGGCCTGAACGACAACCCGCCCGTACCACGTGAAAATCGCTCATTACAAATTGTAATCCCGATTAATGTATGTCCTGGAACGCGTGTCGTTATATAATCGTGCATGTCCCTAATCGCGGCCTCTACCCATAATACGGGATTTATATCTGCGCGTGGCTCTATAATTGAAAATCTTACTCTATGGCCCTGCACTCCGAAGCGTCGCAGGTACTGCTGTCCCTCAACCACAGCAGTGAAGCGCACGCCGGGGGGCCGTATGCTGTCGTAGTCTTCGGCATCATAAACGTCCTCACTGCCACCACCGCCTACCTGCACAGGTGAGCGAACCTCAGCTGTAACAAAACAAATGATGCCTTTTATTAAAATATATTAAAATAGATTAATGGTTTTACGGTGAGGGATTTACTTTAAGATTCTGCGATACCCGCAAAGCTTTCTAATACTCTATTCACCAAATCCCGCAGATTGCTTTCTGTATACAAAGGCGAGGATTCGTCTTCGGCTTGGTCGCGAAACCATCGCTGGAGCCGTGCTTGGCGATTGTCTGATACCCGCTCGTATACCTCCCGCAAACGAGCAAGCTCGAGGAGCGATGCCACAATCTGCGTTGAAGACCGATCGCGACTTCGCACAACTACGCACGGAAAAATATTTTTAAAAAGGGCACATATTTTAAAATATAAGAATAAATATTTACTTACATTCGTTGACCACACGATCGAGGCGCTCGCGTGTGTTGTACCCTGGGGCCGATTGGTTGGCGGTGGCACACAGCACACCCAGTATGTGCCGTCTTTCTCTGCGCGCACTCTCAGCAGTGGTGGAATGGTCGTCAGCCTCTACACCAGGTGGTTGACTTTCCAGAAGCCGAAAGTCATCATCGATGAGAGGTAGACGATCGTACGCAGCAAGATACTCGCCTATGGCTTCTTCTTGAAGCTCGATCTCGTTCGCTACTTCTCGTGCTTCTCTTACAGCCTCCTCCTCCTCCTCCTCCTCCTCCTCCTCCTCCATGCGATTAGGGATATCCCCTACAATTAGTGCAGGGCTTTCTACCTCTCGTGGAGGTTCTTCACTCTCCTCGGCGCCAGCATGCACATCGGCTATAATAACAGCAGGCTCAGCGTCTTCATCATCATCATCACTGGTATCAAAACTCAGAGTGCGTGCGACTGGATTAAACGTCCCCGCGGCGCGCCGCGAGTGTGTAGGCGTGCTGTCTTCCGCGCCGGAAAAATATGTAGCATCGCTCGAATCATCGTCATTTAGTAGACTCTTCAGAGCTGAAAAATAGCATGTCAATGATTATAAATTTTATAAATATTTTGAAATATTTTGAAATATTTTAAACTTACCAAGCCGCTCCGACCTTCCTTCGATTATGTCACTAAAAACCGGCAGACCACTTAATCCATGATTAAAAACAAACTCTTCGATTATCCGTAAAACCTCGCCGGAACGTCTAGAGCCCCGATATAAGCGCGCGATTGTGCGATACCCTGTCGTCCTAAGGGTCCTCTGTAATTGACAGATCAACTCATCGCGAGTCATCCCGCGTAAGCGCTGCAACCACGCACTACCTCTACTATACCTCTCTCTACCAAAGAGCCGCAGTATGGCTTTTCGCAGCGAAATTTTTACGAACGTATCCATCTCCGAGTTTCGAACAGACTGATGCCGCTGCAGCGTCGCTTAGAGCTCTTATACAAGCGCAGTCAAAAGCATGAGCGATAAAAAAAATCATCATCTCGTCACGTGACGTTCGTCAAACTTATTTTTCCTCGGAGCGTCCAGTCACATTTTCCTAGGACCCGAGATGCCCGTAGTATAAAAATGCCTCTCTGCGCGCACGAAAAACAATAACGGTGCCCGTGACGACTGTTTGATAAAAAATCGTCATGTGGCGCGAAACAGCGCTTTTCCAAAGGAGGTCTAAGATGAACGATAAAAAAACAATGAGCCTTCTATACTCGAACATCGACACTGAAAAGGGATAGAGTTTCATGGCTCTCCAAACCAAAACATTTGTGACGCATCTGTGGAAAAAGAACACATGCATGCGAGATAAAAATTTACAACGCACAGCTAATGGCCATGAAATATTGTTCTACAAAAAACATAGTTTATTACTTTCAAAGTTTGGCTAAATGTCACGAAGACATTACTTTACTTTTGAGCGTGTGGCCTAAGGAGGGCAAAGCGGGGGTAGAAGCGTGGGGCTGTGCGCAAGGGTCAGCGCTTCGGAGAGCCCAGCTAGCAGGCGCTAGCACTCCACAGTAGCACCCCACCACAGAGGCCTCCCCACCAACGCGGCCAAGTCGCGACTCTACTCAGTGTTTAACAGAATCTGACAGCACCAGTATTCACCGAGCAATGGACCGAGAAGTAGCGAGTCTGCGAGCAAGGCTCGCAACAAGAGTGACCCGGAGGGCCGGTCATGGGAGCAGTGCTGGCACTGCAAAAACTTTAGATGCGGTGCCTGCCGCGAAAGCACGTGTAAGTGCCTTATAGGAATAGACACACCCGGATCGCCTAGCGTCGGATAGATTGAAGTATCGGTGAAGGCAAGCAGCGGATACACCATCAAAGGACGCACCAGCACCAGCAGCAGCAGCAGTAGCAGCAGCAGCAGCACCAGTGTAAAAAAAAACAATGTGCGCGTGTGGGAAGTGGACGCACATGAATGTACGCACCGTGACAAGTGAAATACGGTGTCTACGAACACACGAAAATGTACGCGAGTGAGTGTGTGTGTGTGTGTGTGTGTGTGTGTGTGTGTGTGTGTGTGTGTGTGTGTGTGTGTGACGGCCATGGCGTCTGCAAACACACGTAAATGTATATGTGCATATTCGTGTGTGTGTGTGCGTGTGTGTGTGTGACAATCGCAGCGTCTGCGTACGCATGTAAATGTATGCGCACGTGTGTGTGTGTGTGTGTGTGTGTGTGTGTGTGACAATCGCAGCGTCTGCGTACGCACGTAAATGTATGTGCACGTGTGTGTGTGAGTGTGTGCGCATCAATAAATATTAATAAATAAATATATAAACGTTGTTTTTACTCTCTCTACCCGCCACCTATCTCTTCCCCCACCTCTCTCTTCCACCACCTCTCTCTTCCCCCATCTCTCTCTCTCTCCCTCTCTCTCTCTCTCTCTCTCTCTGTGTGGGTGGTTGTGGGCGGATGGGTGGTGGGTAGGTGGTCGGATGTGGGTGCGGGTGGCTAGGAGGGTGTGTGGGCGAGGGGTGAGTGTGTGTGTGGGTGCATCATATCTCTCTCTCTGTGGGTGAGTGTGGATGGGTGGGTGTGAGTGGGTGGGTGGGTGCGAGCGCCATCTCTCTCTGTGGGTGGGTTGGTGGATGCGGGTGTGTGGGGTGGGTGGGTGGGTGGTTGTGGGTGGGTGCGAGCGCCATCTCTCTCTCTATGGGTGTGAGGGTGGGTGTGGGTGAGTGGGTGTGCGTGGGTGGGTGTGTGCGTGCATACTCTCTCTCTCTCTCTCTCTCTCTCTCTCTCTCTCTCTCTCTCTCTCTCTCCCTCTCTCTCTCTCTCTCTCTCTCTCTCTCTCTCTCTCTCTCTCTCTCTCTCTCTCTCTCTCTAGTACATGGACTGGTATAGCGCGTATCATATTACACGGAGGTGTCAAGAGGGTATAACTGTTGTGTAAACAGTAGCTAATTACCCACTGTTAATGAGTGGGTTGTTTACAAAACAGTAGCGGTTTTGAAAACAATAGCCCCCATTGACATGGGCCCTTGACATGGGTCATTAGCTACCATGCAGCTACTGTTTACATAACACTTAATGACCCCACCCGCGGCGCGGCATCCCCCTCCCCCTTGTAATATGATATGTCTCGCTATACCAGTCCATATACTACTCAGAGGGAGAGAGAGAGGGGGAAGAGAGGGTGGGAGATCAAGTATACGATTACTCGGTAAAATGTGATATTGCTTACGATTATTTTATTGTGCTCAAATAATATTGTATAGAAATTCAGAAAAATCGATCGTAAAATCTCTTTTCTACATAATAGCGCCTGAAGGAAAAAGATATTTATTATCGAAAGATACGTATATTGTACCTCTTTATTCAAAGGTTGAGGATTCGATGCGACACAGAAAATTCAACAAATGACATGAAAATACATATTTTTCCTATCTTAAAAACGTGATAAGCGGGAAGTGAACCCAAAATAAGATTTTGTGATTGGCTAAGTCCGATCAAAATAAACTTGTGATTGGTTGACGCTGACAAGACCGACGCGAGGCTGTTGTGCTTAAGAATTGAGCTGATTGGCTAAAACTAAACTGCATATACGATGACCTGTGTCGTAGTCTTCTGTAGACAATGTACCACGTTTTGTGACAGTGTCATATATTCTCAAAGGTTATTACTCTCTCGAGCTATTCACGTTCAATGATTAAGATTACTAAACGTGTAATAAAAAAAAATTCTTCGTACACCATGGATCCTTCTGAGCATTAGTTTATTTATATACCGACGTTTCGGGAGTATAATTGACTCCTCTTAGACTAAATAGCAACGAACGTACAAAAACATTAAACATAGAAGAAATTACGATAATTTAGACGCTTTCAAATTAAACAAAAGAATTTTTTCCTACCATTCTAAGTGGTATATAAATTTACAAAGCAGTCCTTGCGTGGACGTCACGTGTCACAAACATTTTCTTTTTACAAAGCGTTTTTTGTAGATCACACACACACACACTTGTAATGCAGTACCTATATAATTATTAATATTTGAAAAAGAGAGTTGTACGGAGGAAAAACGGAATAAAAACTATGATAGGATAACTAAGAGACCAACTTACATGTTATTGAAGAGCACTTTAATCATCATGTATGAAAGTTATCAAAATTATCAAGAAGGCTACAAAAAACGCTTTGTAAAAAGAAAATGTTTATGACACATGACGTCCACGTAAGGACTGCTTTGTAAATTTATATACCACTTAGAATAGTAAGAAAAAATTCTTTTGTTTAATATTGGAAGCGTCTAAATTGTCGTAATTTCTGCTATGCTTAATATTTTTGTATGTTCGTTGCTATTTAACCTTGAAAAGGGCAGTCAATTATACTCCCGAAACGTCGGTATATAAACAAACTAATGTTAAACAACACCTTTAGTAATCTTAATGTCATATATTCTGTTTCATTGTTGTCAAATCCTCTCTTTAAAAAAGTGGTGACCGAAGCTACTCAAATTAAATTTGCTACTCAGCCAAAAACTGCTTTACGTACTTCGGGTGGAGCTTGTTTTTTAGATAATACAGTGGACAATAAGTGATTCAAATTTCAAGAAGAAATAGGGTACTTATCCCTATTTGTGTACTCGTTCCTATTTGTGTGCTCTGTTGTTTAAACGGGACATATGAATAAGCAGATACGAAGACAGCATTGAAATAGTTTTTTTTTTTTTTTTTTTTTCAAAAATTACACTATTTAGCTTTCATAAGATTTAAGTGTCAAACTTTTTTTAGGCAGTACTGAGATTACAATAATGCTTTAAAAAGTACAACAGATGATTTGGAAAGATTCATTACTTTTTCTTATTCGAAGGTGCTAAGTCACGACAATCTTTTTTGTAAGAAAAAATAATGTATAAACGTAATTTGAAGTATAAAAAATGGTTAATATGTTATAAAACTACTGTAACTTACACAATAACCATTTATAAAATATTTTGCGTGCAGAAATCTTTCACCACGTTACCGAAAAGTGTGCTATAAACGGGGGGGGGTCCAAAGTTTCGACGATTCACTATAAAATTGAAGTCAACTATAGACGTTTTTCAGTTAGACATGTGATAATGCAGACTGTTCTTAATTTCGAAATTCTAAATTACGAAAATCAGATTTATGAATGTAACACTTCACCTACTGTCCAAAACATCGAATTTCATTAATAGAATTTTAACAGGGGTACAATATAGACATTTCGAAATAAATCATTAGAGACAGGTTATATTTTTTTTGAGATCGTATTGATGAAATTCGATGTTTTGGACAGTAGGTGAACTGTTACATTCGAAAATATCATTTTCGTAATTTAGAATTTCGAAATTACGAACAATCTGCATTACCATATGTCGAACTGAAAAACGTCTATAGTTGACTTCAACTTTATAGTGAATCGTCGAATCTCTGGGACCCCCCCCCCCCATAAACTTATTGCTTCCTCATAGTGGAAGCTTTGTAACGGCGAAAAGAATTTTCGAAACAAAAAATGTTCAAAAAGATGTTTTAAGGCGATATATGTCGATATTTGTCGATTTTGAGAAAATTTTTCCTCGCGCGCGTGTGTGTGTATGTGTGTGTGCGTGTACGTGATGTGGGCGTGTGCGTATGCGTGAGTGTGGGTGTGGATGTAAGTATGTGTGTGTGTGTGTGTGTGTGTGTGTGTGTGTGTGTGTGTGTGTGTGTGTGTGTGTGTGTGTGCGCGCGCGTACATTCGTGCATGTGTGTGTATGTGTGTGCGCGTGTGTGTGGGGGGTCCAAAGTTTAGACGACTCACTTGAAAATCGAAAATCATATTTTCGAATCTAACAATTCACCTACTGTCCAAAACATCGAATTTCGTCAATACGATTTCAAGGCAAATATAACTTGTTTCTAATGATTTATTTCGAAATATGTTTATTGTATTCCTATTAAAATTCTATTAATGAAATTCGATGTTTTGGACAGTAGGTGAATTGTTACATTCGAAAATATGATTTTCGTAATTTAGAATTTCGAAACTTTGCACAATCTGCAGTAACTTATATCGAAACCGAGCACGTCTATAGTTGACTTCAATTTTCAAGTAAGTCGTCTAAACTTTGGACCCCCCCCTTCGTCTCACGAAAAAAAAAATGGTTTTCTGTCCTCCGGCCGGAAAGCGCCAACTTTACGGCCGCTGCGCGAAACGAAGTTGCCGCTTTCCGGCGCCGTCGGGCAGAAATAGTATATTACATACCTAGGCCAGTAAAATAAGAAATGTCTCAGAATACATGTAATTGTCGGCTGAGGCGAAGCCGAGGTTGACAATTACATGTGATCTGAGACATTTCTTATTTTACCGGCCTAGGTATGTAATATACTAATTTTGACTGATTTGAGGTTTGATCGATTTTCTTTTGTTTTATAATCTAATAAGGATTTTGAATTTTTAGTTTATTGGATTTTTGTATGGGTTACAGTCAATATTAATTAATATTACAAATTTTTATTAAAAGGTATTTAAATTATCTACATTTTCTTTTTTTCAAATTTAAATTATCTTCACTCTGTCATTTGTTTTTACAAACAAAATATTTTTATACTTCATAAATTAATTTCTGAAAAAATATTTTATTTGTCGACTTGACATTTTAACCACTTATTACACTCATTGAAGACTATATTTGGTTAAAATTTTACGAGATTATATTCATTTGTTCTTTTTTAAAATTATTTTAGAAAAAATTTGCGTTTTCAGTCGTCCTGAAATTTAGCACAGATGTGACTTTTATATCTGTGGCTTCCAGGAATAATGACTTAACCCACTTGTGGGTCAAAATTGAGTTAGCACCGGAATTTATACCTTCGAACTACCCTTTTTCATGTAGGCTTGGTCCGGAAATCTGAAACGCGTTCAAAGAGCAAATATGAGCTAAGTGCATAACGACTTAACTGCACCTGTGCTCGGAAAAACCACTTAACTGAATTGATATTTAATTAAAAGCACCGTTTTGAAGTTAATACTATACAAAAATACGAAAAAATACGATTATAAACAATATAACAAATTTTTATCATTAAAACCAAAAATCTTGAAAACCGTGAATAAACACCAGTGGGTAAAGAACCTCAGTGACACAGAAATTCCACCGGATGTTCTTGACATTGTGGCCTTAGGCCCTAGCTTTAGTAGTGCTTCAAGTGTAACCAAAGATGATGTTTGTGTAATAGTTAAGAATGTGGAAAACTGTTTACAATCGTTAGACATAAACCATACCATCAAAAATGACATCCGGGAAAAAATTACCAATAACATCAATATGACGCTTAAAAAAGTAAATCACATTTCAATTGAGGAAAAATCGTTTAAAAATAAATTAAATACAACCAAAACCTTTTTAAAAAATAACCCGAACATTTTATTCACTAAAGCTGATAAAGGCAATGTAACGGTCTGCCTCAATAAATCTGATTATCAAACCAAAATGTTAGACCTTTTGTCGGATAGAAATACTTATCAAAAAATAAACAAAAACCCGTTGGATTTATTACAAAGAAACACTTCAAAAATTTTAAAATCCCTTAATGATAACGAATTCCTCCAAAAAAAATTTCATAACAATCAACTCACGTTAACGGACACAGTTTTGGCGAAATGTTATGGATTACCCAAAATTCATAAAGAAGATGCTCCCTTACGTCCAATTATTTCTTTAGTAAATAGTCCGACATATTGGTTATCAAATATTATTTATAAACAGTTAAAAAAATGCATAGCACTTCCACTTTCTCATATTAATAACAGTTTTGAATTGAAAAACAAACTTGAAAATATGCAATTAGACAACGATCATGTGTTATTATCGCTAGATGTAAAATCCCTGTTTACCAACATTCCGGTTGAATTGGTGTGCGATAGCATAGATAGGCGAGCACACTCTATTGTTCCGAATTGCATGATTCCAGTAGACGTAATAAAAAACTGCGTTCATTTTCTGTACGACAATACATATTTTACGTTTAATAATGAATATTATAGACAAACATTCGGTTCACCGATGGGTTCTCCGATTTCCCCATTTTTTGCTGACATTGTAATGGATGATCTGGAAAAAACATGTTTAGACAGTTTGAAAAGTAACTATAATTGTGCACCCCTTTTTTACTACAGATACGTGGATGATACTATTATCTGTGTAAAAAAGGAACATATTGATCATGTTATAAAACATTCAATTCATATCACAATAGTTTACAGTTCACGCATGAATTAGAAAACAATAACAGCATAAATTTTTTAGATCTAACCATCATAAAAAAGAATAATTCCATTATCACTAATTGGTTTCAAAACCCGACCTCTTCTGGCAGAGTCATAAACTATTTCTCACATCATCCAATACAGCAAAAGAGGAACATCATTTATAATTTGGTAGACCGAGCATTATTGTTGTCACAAAAAAGTTTCCATAAAGTTAACCTACGTAAGATTAAGACCATGTTACTCAATAATGATTATCCGCTAGAATTCATTAACCGAAACATACGCAATGGTAGAATTTCTCTTAAATATAAACAGAACAATAACAATAACAAGTTTAAATATCTTCCCAGAGTTCAGTTACCATTTCTTATTAATAATTACAAAAAATTGTCGGCCATTCTTAAAACACATAATATTATGTCGATTCCACTAGTGAAAAGAACTCTTAACTCGATTATAAAATTGGAAAAAGACGTTACGAATAAATGGGATCGAACGAATATTGTATATAAATTCACATGTAAAGAGTGTCCGGCGACATACATAGGTGAAACCAAAAGAACCTTAAAAAAGCGCATTAAGGAGCATAAAAACAACAAAAACTCAGAGTTAGTGGTGGTCTCACACCAAGATGAGTTTAATCACCACTTCGATTGGGAGAATGTTCAAATTTTGGATAACGAGAGCAATTACAAAAAGAGACTCACATCCGAAATGATACATATTAAATGTCATTTGAAGAGCATAAATAAGAAAGAAGATATTTTCACACTGAATAAAACGTACTTTCCGGTATTGAGGAAATTTAAATGCTAGCTGTGACTTGTTATTGTTTTGGTTTCTGTGTGTATACTCAGCTCAACGGGGTATATAAACGCCGGTTCCTATGTGTATTTTGTCGTATTTTTAAAATTCATTATTGACGAAATAAAATTCGATCACTGACTTGTTAACATGTGTTAACATTATAACTTTTGAAGGTATTGTTGCATTAAATTATATTATGTGTTGTATAATTAAGTGTAAAAAAACTAACATCGGTTTTTTTTTCAATAAAAATTAGCCTGAAGAGGTTGGCAGACCAGCCAACGAAACGTCGCTAAATATTCGCCAAAAATAAAACTTGTTTTATTTCTAAATAACCCCCGCCTGATCGAGAAAAAAATTCTATCAACAAGTACAATAATGGAGGGTGAAAAAATCTACAATTCAATTAATACTATACAATAAATAGATTATGACATACCTATTTTCATAGCAATAAAGATCAAAGGCAATAGATAATAGAAGGTAACACAGCAGCTTTTATTGCCGGGCGATGGGGCGAGTGTGCATAAACAGTAACTGAGTAACGTTCGGTATTCGGTTTACCGAATTCCGTTGACTTCACGCATATTCCGTTAGGGAGGCGCATGAGTGGGAATGAATATTTAAAAAAGAATTCGTATTCTATGTTTTAAGTGTAGAAATAACTATGTTATTTATCTTATTGAACAATTTCCCTAAACCGCTTAACTGCACAGTTACCGGAATAACGACTTAACTGCAATGTTTTGTTTGTTTATACAAAGAATAAAAATGTATTCTAGCAGCTGATAGTGGAGTTCGAAAGATATCGTCGCGCGGTACGAAGAAAAGTCAACTTGGAAGTTGCAGGCGAAGAAAAGCTAAAAATGTGTCTAAGGCGAAGAAAAGCCAATTTGCGTCCTCCTAGACGAAGAAAAGTCAGTTTGCGCCCTCCCAGACGAAAAAAAGCCAGTTTGCGCCGTTCCTGCGGAGGAAAAATCCCAACTGACGACATCTAATCAATTACTAGTTATCTAATTATCTTGATTGATCATCTTTTTATCTTTTTAAAAAGATTTTAATCGGGGAGGGTTAAGAATCACAATGGTTAGAAATTCCGATAGCGAAAATCCCGATAGGTCATTTAACCGATAGCTAAATCATCGGAATAAGGTTTTAATCGAATAAGAAAAATTCCTACAAGAAAATTACACATGGTCAAAAGTTCCGAAAATAATATTGACAATGGTCAAAAGTTTCGAAAATTATTTTGACAATGCACTCTAAACGCAAAAGAGTAAAAATTAGACAAGTTAAGTGTAAAACGTGAATTTTACACTTTATGAAGATTAATTTGATACTTTTACACTTTTGCCAAAGATTAAAATCTCTGTTTTACTCTTTATAAAGAACTAAGGTTAGATTTTCCGTTCAAAAGATTAAATTCATACTTTTACTCTTTTGCCAATGGGTAAAATTTACGTTTTCCTCTTTATAAAGAGTAAAAAATTATACTTTTCGTTCAAAAGAATAATTTGATACTTTTACTCTTTTGCCAAAGGGTAAAATCTACATTTTCCTCTTTATAAAGAGTAAAAAGTTATACTCTTCGTTCAAAAGATTAATTTGATACTTTTACTCTTTTGCCAAAGACTAAAATCTACGTTTTCTACTTTATAAAGAGTAAAAAATTACACTCTTCGTTCAAAAGGCTAATTTAATACTTTTACTCTTTTGCCTTTGCTTTTACTCTTTTCTCTTTTTAGAGTAAAATCTACGTTTTTTACTTTTTGAAGAATAACGAATTATACTTTCCGTTCAAAAGATTAGATTCATACTTTTGCCAAAGAGTCCCTGGTATAAAATTCACCATAATTTATGTCCAGTTCACTAACTAATGCCCAGATTTTTTAGGATAATCTGGCCAGATCTGCCCAGAATCTGCTGGAGGATTGTGATCATTAATCAGTTCATAACCTTAAAACGATAATGATAAAATAATATACTCCTTAGCATCTTATATTTATTTAGTCTATTTAAGAATAATTATTTCTAATATATATAGTTATTTCCCTATAACTTTTAGTATTCTTCGTAATATAATAAAGTTTAGGTAGTGCACTTCGTAGTTTTTGGCCTCTTGGTATTGAAACCCATCGAACGCGTGGCCTGGGCCTTTCAGGTGTCCGATGATGAAGGCTAGGTGATGCGCTCCGTAGTTTTTTACGTTTAGAACTACGGAGCGCACCATCTAAACATCGTCATCGGCTACCCCAAAGACCTGGACCACGTATCAGATACGCCCTGATATCTAAACGCAAGAAACTACGGAGCGCACCATCTAGACATCGTCATCGGCTACCCCAAAGACCTGGAACACGTATTAGCTGCACCCTGATATCTAAACGCAAAAAGCTACGGAGCGCATCACCTAGCCTTCATCATCGGACACCTGATAGGCCCAGGCCACGCGATCGATGGGTTTCAATACCTAGAGGCCAAAAACTACGAAGCGCACTACCTAAACTTTATCATATTTCGAAGAATACTAAAAGTTATAGGGAAATAACTATATATATTATAAATAATTATTTTCAAATAGACTAAATAAATATAAGATGCTAAGGTGTATATTATTTTATCATGATAATGATAAAATAATAGTTAAAAAAAAAAAAACCTTAAAACGATAGTTTTAAGGTTATGAACTGATTAATGATCACAATCCTCCAGCAGATTCTGGGCAGATCTGGCCAGATTATCCTAAAACATCTGGGCATTAGTTAGTGAACTGGACAGAAATTATGGTGAATTTTCTACCAGGGACTCTTGGCAATAGTGTAAAAGTATCAATTTAATCTTTTGAACGGAAAGTATAATTCGTTACTCTTCAAAAAGTAAAAAACGTAAATTTTACTCTATGGCAAAGCGTAAAAGTATTAAATTAACCTTTTGAACGAAGAGTGTAATTTTTTACTCTTTATAAAGTAGAAAACGAGATTTTACTCTTTGGCAAAAGAGTAAAAGTATCAAATTAATCTTTTGAACGAAGAGTATAACTTTTTACTCTTTATAAAGAGGAAAATGTAGATTTTACCCTTTGGCAAAAGAGTAAAAGTATCAAATTATTCTTTTGAACGAAAAGTATAATTTTTTACTCTTTATAAAGAGGAAAACGTAGATTTTACCCATTGGCAAAAGAGTAAAAGTATAAATTTAATCTTTTGAATGGAAAGTCTAACCTCACTTCTTTATAAAGAGTAAAACATAGATTTTAATCTTTGGCAAAAGAGTAAAAGTATCAAATTAATCTTCATAAAGTGTAAAATTCACGTTTTACACTTAACTTGCCTAATTTTTACTCTTTTGCGTTTAGAGTGTGGTTCATAGTAACGAAAATCAAATGTCGGAAAGGTTAAATAGTCGAAATAAGAACTATCAACGGTTACATCACAGATGGGTACAAATTCTAAAAATAGGTGGTTAAACAGGCCGAAATTCCGAAACCTATAAAACACTTCTTAAAACGTATATATAAAGATATACGTTTGCGCTAGATGCGTTAGTACAATTGATTAATCAAAGTATAAGTTGATTAACTCAATAATCTGAGTACCAATAAGCTATAAAAAATATACATAAAGCATTGGTGAGCCAAATAAATAAAATCTAAAAAATAAATTACGCATTGGGTTCTATTCAAATCGAAGCCGCTATATACATTTGTAGAGGGCCATTTGTAGTTTGTGAGATATCTTAAGGGAAAAAAAAATTGTAAAACAAGAAAAAAACGCCAATTTTACTTTCGCCCCGATAATTTTTACTTCTCCCTCCCCCCATCCCAATACGAAACATAAAATTTTGTCAAAAATGAGGCTGACGGGAAATATATGCTACTTTCGCCCCGATTTTCAAGGAAAAAAAGTGGCCATATCGGTCGAGTGTGGAATAAAAATGATCATTCGCTCATTTTCAACTGTACTTTTCCGTTTAGATATTTTACAAACTACAAATGTATATAGCGGCTTCGATTTGAATAAACCCAATGCGTAATTTGTTTTTTAGATTTTATTTATTTAACTCACCAATGCTTTATGTATATTTTTTATAGCTTATTGGTAATCAGATTATTGAGTTAATCAACTTATACTTTAATCAATTGTAAGTAGGTAAGCTATGAGGGTTCTGGCTCACTGAGCCAGAATCCTCATAAGGGTCTAGCTCAGTGAGCCAGAACCCTCATAGTATTTTCGAGTAAAACATAGAATTCTACGAAGCCCGTTAATCCAACTACGCCAGAACCCTCATAGTATTTTCTTGTCAAACATACACGGAAAAAAATACCTTATGAAAAATTAGTGGAATATCCACTAAAAATTACTAGAGTGTTAATTAAAAGTGGGACATACTTGCATTCTATCAAGGTTTATAATATATTATAGTAATTTTGACGAGAGGTTGAAATTCATGAGAAAAAAAAAACTCCGGAGAAGGAGATTCGAACCCTCGACCCTCCGACTACGAAGCTGCGCTCTTATCCACTCGACCACTGCCGTACTTATAAATAAGGTTACGACTTGTCTACACATGGTACACCCTGTTTTACCGACAGCCCTCGCGCCAATAAAATTACTATACTGTCTATTAAATTTTTAGTATAACTTAGACTAAAAATTAAACTAATTCTATTAATTTTAGTAGGTAATATGGTAAAAATTATTTTCTATTCGGTTAAAATTTAGATTTAAAATTTTTATCATATTATTTACTAAAAATTAATCGTAACTATAATAAGTTTTAAAACTTTTTCTATTAATTTTTAATAGAACTATGCTAATAATTAGTAGAAGTATACTAAATTGCTCAAGAGTGTATGTCCCATCTTTACCTGAGATTCTAGTAATTTTTCATAAGGTATTTTTTTCCGTGTAGAATTCTACGAAGCCCATTAACCCTACTGAGCCAGAAGCCTCCCCACATTTTCGAGCTCATCTCATCGCGAGCTCTCGTATAGCTCGATGAGGTAGTGCATATTTAAAATTAATGGCTACTTTAGTCTTTTATACTTATCGCGTTCGGGTAGAGAATTCGTATTCGTGGCATACTTTTGAAAATATTCTTTCCATTTCGAATCCTCCTTTTTCTCCTGCTTAGAATCAAGAAGAGGAGTATAAGCGCTTGAACTTGTGTTTTGACCCATCTTATTCGACGTCAGGGACACGAATGAAGCATTTACTCCCAATCCATAGCCGTCTCTTCCGTGCACGTTTCGTAGAATTTTTTCAGAAGTTTAACGTTATGAAGAGCACAGTTCGTTTTGTAGGCGCCCTCGTGGTTTGGGCATTCTGTCACAAGCTTGAACTTGTCCAACGATGGAAAACCCATCTCCGTTACATCGTGGACGTTGAATTTGAAACGTTCGAGCCATTTTTTCTTGATGGAGCCCATAACGAGCATCTGACTAGCATCATGCAGACATTCTCGAAGAACACTTCCGATGTCGGTGTAGGGACGGTCACCTGACTTCCAAGAAATACCGTGATAGAACTTCTTCAGCCAAGTATTTTTTCCCTTATACTTATCGGTGAGTCGTTTCCAAGGAAAAGGTTCCTTGAATAAAAAGATTAAAGCTTGGGCGTTTTCGTCCAACGGAACTATTGCCAGTTCTTTCAAAACGAAATCATTACCAGGCTGTTTGAAGCCCTGCATATCAACGATGTACTTCATTTTTACACAAGCTTCTTCATGTCACCACTGACAGGACTATACTGAACGATACGGTCGTGCAGCATGAGACAATACGCGGCTGTTCCAGCTGGAAAATTATTTTTCGATTCAAATTCTAAACGCACGTCCACGGGAGCATTTTTCAAAGATTCGTTTTGTTTGGGACAACCAATCACTATCAAAGGTAAGTATTTTATAAAATCTACTTTATTCAAAAGAGGTTCAGGATTTTTTTCGTAATAAGCACTCTGAAAATTTGTATACATATCATACAGTATAGCGTACTGGTTACGATCTATATCTAAATTTAAATTTCCATACGGGTAACATTGCGAATTTAAAAAGAGTTTAACATTACTCAAGTGACAGTGATCGAACTGACTAGCGTTTACTTGCCTCCGAGATTTTCTATTCGTTTGAAAAGCAAGAATAATGAAGCGTGGTTTTTCCAACTGATTGGATGTCTTCACAGTCCATACGTGTTTCAGAGAAGATGGAAGGAGTGGATATTCATAGAATTCCCAACTGCGGTAACTCATAACCACAGGTCTGTTTTTTTCGATGTAATTGAATAGACGAATCTTACGTTTATCAGAGAGAAATACGTATGGCATCAACCACTCTATCTTCGTTAGCACAATTTTAAATTCCTCATAAGTATTGTCTGGTCCTGCTGTCTATATGATAGCATTGATATCATTTGTCGATCTAGTGAGTATGAGCTCATGTTTAACATTTACTACAATTTTTCTATAATCTTCGGCAAATCCAAGAATCATACAGAGAGGTATAGAAAGGTCGAAGTAACCATCATCGTTGGTGAGTTTCTGTTATTCTTCTACATCGAGCCAGCCAGCATTCTCAATGATCAATTTTTGACTAGGATTGAGAGAAGCCCAACCTTTCATGAGAGTAGTTAACCCTACATTTTTACATTTATCAATTTCAATGGCATTTATCTCGTATCTGATTTCTTCAAACATATGACAGATGGCATTGTTGACTAACATAGAACGTTCGAGTGGTGCACCATCCAGTTTAACTAATTTACCATATATATGTATTGAACTTCGTGATGGTAGAAGACATAAATCTTGATGTTGAATGGCGATGCGAATTTCATCGCTGTTTTCAAACGATGATGTGGTGTACGGCTGAAGTTCGTAGTGAGCCACTGACTCATCAAATGCTACAGGTGACTGAATGTTTAGAATTTCTTCCATCTTTTTGTAGGCAACAGAAAAAAATACAAGTTATTTTCCACCAGCGACGATTCTTAGACCGAGACTTCTCAGGAACTGAATGTTTTGCCGTGTTAGCGCTCTGCTTGCTCGCGGACGACTGATGATCTGTCGACATGCTGACTTCTTTATATAGCCCCTACCAACCTTGCTATTGTAAATGATCCCCATCACACTTGCTTGATGTGAAGTCTGATTGTGATTACTTCTCCTCAAAAATTAATTAAACGTCCGTCTTGATCAACTATGCGTATTTGTAAGTGATCTATGCTTTTAACTGTAACTGGAAGGTAAATGACCTGTGAGGATACTTTAATGATATTATATCCTGGCGGAACTGCTGGAAAGAATTCGTGTATCGTGTGAGCCTTAGAGTTGTTTATATATGCGCCTGAAGTAATATTACACTCGACTCGCAACGCGTTGATCTTGAGGATAGTTACAGGCAAATCTGAATTATGTATGAAATTAGCTTCTAGAACGCGTTTGGTGAAGCCAAGTAGTTGACCAATAGAGTCTTGAGGACAAAAATCAATAGAATAACTACACTTAATAACACTACGAAGTGTATTGTTGTTTGGCTTCAGGCTGAATGAAATGCCTTTAGGTGCTAAAGTTTCATGGGGAAAATTTGCTATATCCTCTATCTCGTAACTATCAGTTGGTAAAAATAATTCTTCTTTACCCACGTAAAACTTATTATTGCCTGTATCGATATTTGATATAGAACTGAAGGTTAAAAGTTCAACTAAACCGTGAACGTAATTTTTGTTTGATGAAAGTTCAATAGGTGGAAAATACTGTACTTCGAAAACTGATGAATTACCGGAGAGACTTAACGTCAATGTATTCTCCATGACTATTCAATGTAGAATGATTAAACTATCATTGCACTCAACTTTATATAGTCCGACCTAACTTGTTACACAAGAACTTGAGGCAGAGGTGACCACAGTTGAATATATTGTAATCTTGATATCCCTCGTGATTATATTTAACCTCATTCACACGTAGATACAGCATTAACCTTTAGAGGACGGGGATTTGGGTTTACTGTTTTCTCTCACTTTTCTATAGAAATCGAGTTTTTGTGATGTCTCACATCTCAAAACTAACACATGTAAAGGGTCGATCATGGGCATGGCCCGTATAGGGGCCATCCCGTCCTCTAAAGGTTAAATCAATAGGTGGTTGAAGATCTCCAAAACTATCAAAGTAAAGTACATTGTCTCCATGTTTTCGATATGCTACCCAATGCGTTCCAGGTCCATTTTTATCATCTAAATTTACAATGGCTGATTCCCGATTATAAGGCTCGCTTGCAGGTAAGGCATTTCGCATAAAGACTCCACGAAAATATGGGATTTTTAGAATTTTAGCATACTTAATTAGATCGAGATCTGTGAGAGCTCTTTGTGGTAATCTCAGTTCGGGGTTCTTTTTTTTCTTCAACATTAATTTTTTTTATTACCGCCTATACGAAGACCTGCACCTGTTTTATGTGGTTTCAGAAAGAGACCCTTTCCCAATGGTATTTCTTCCATTTTCATGTTATGCCTCTGGTTCTCTTCTAATCGCTTTTTAGCTGTACTCGCATCATTAACCGATTTTGCTATGCCAGCAGCACCACCAGCCATAGCCCCAACAGTACTCAGACCAGCAAATATTGGTACGAGAAACGGTAGGAAACCACCTACTTTTGAGGGTACCGGTAAAACGCGTGGAATGATAATTTTACGTTTTCCACCTGCTTTTTTGACAGCAGAACGAGCACCTTTCAAAGCAGAGAGAATTACCTTACGAACAGAGTTACTTTTAACCATTGATTTTGAAGCAGCTTTTATTATATTCTTTAGCCACGTGGGTTGCTTCACACCCATTCCGAGTTTTGATTTGGCTTTCATAATATTTGTAATTGCGTAAGCAGATACTTTCTTACCAATACTTGAATCTTTAGCCTTAACTCTTTGCCACGCCTTATCTGCTAAAATTCTATCGGCGTTGTTTCTAGTCTCGATGTTTTCTCTGTTCTGAGAATAAGTTATGTCGTGCTCTTGACAAGCTTTATCAAGTAGATTGATACCTTTATCACCTCGAGCTAAACGTTTTGCTAACTTAGTACCTGGTCCGCAGTACTGATATCCTGGTAAATGAAGTTCTATTGGAAGACTGTTGAGAATTTTATTGATCAAACCGCGACCTCGTCGTCGTCGTCTGTATACGATCATCACACTATGAAGGTCTAATGAAGACTGAACCCGCGAGTATAAAAGCGCTCTATTTATAGCCGAACGATCAATTGCAATCAAGACCTCGTAGTGTACACATGAATTTCAAAGAACAGCCTGTTCAGCTTCCGGTATTGAATTTCGATAATATCGTGGAGCAAGAAAAAAAAAGACAAAGCGGCATGGAGACTTACTTCCAAGCAGTATTAGAGCTGTATTTTGTGGACCGTCAAATTGTGGAAAAACTAATAGTTTGCTTGCACTCATTACACATCCCAATGATGTTTTATCTTTGCCAGTCATATGCTCACATTCCAAAGCATCTCGTCAGGGATAATGTAAATCTTTTGGTAATTTTTCGGCAAGATGATGTTAATTTAAAACACTTGTATGAAGATCATGTTAATTCTGATATGACTTATACACAGTTTAAAGATTTATGTGTTAAATGTTGGAGAGATGAGAAATATGGATTTCTAATGATTGACAAGGATAGTCCAATCAATGGAGGAAGACATCGTAAGGGCTTTGACTGTTTTGCTATAAATATGGGCGGCACTTAGTCTTTCATTCACAGTCTACAACTGAACGTTGAAGCGTCAACATGGCAGAATTCACTCGCAAAAAGGATATACTTCATGAGCTTGTAAAAGCTCGCCATGCAGTTAAACGTAAATGTAATTTGTTGAAGTATGGAAAAGATACTTTTGAAAAAACAATGGAAGATACTTTCAAACCAATCGTTGAGCCGCTTGAGAAGTTCGTAGCCAAACAGTCCAAAGAAGCATTGAGTAGAGCTATTAAACATGATGAAAAGTATAATAAATCTATCAAACGCGATGAAGAGCATGATAAAAAGTATAATAAATCTATCAAACGCGATGAAGAGCATGATGATGATATGCAAGAGCAGGATGATACATTGCAAGCAGCCGACACGTCTTTTGAATCAGCTACGAGCAATGATGGTTATGATGATGAAAGTAATAATAAATATTTGCAAATGCTCAGTCAAGATCAAAACGTAGACAAAATTTATGGGGTACGCAAAGAGAATGGGCGATTCATGATTGGTAATTCCCCTATAGACTTGGAGGGTAGCGATATCAAGGTGAATGGGGTGAAGTATGCGAAAACTCATGGATTACTCGAATTACTCATTACGAAACAGCCCAGTGAAAGCCAGATCACTACTACTGATATTGAGAATTACCGGAAAATACTTGAAGTATCGTCAGCACATAAGAAACGCTATGACAGTAATGAAAAAATTCGTTTTCACAACAGCAACAAATTCAAATACATCATTGCTCCCATGTTTGAATATTCAAAACAAGGTGCTGGTGTATTACCACGATATAAGTTGGCAAGAATCAATACCAGTATGGATTATGTGTATTGGGATGATCCCAACAAGCTGGTGGAACGTTTGAGATTTTTCATAGCTGAACAATCAGCTGGCAATCCCAGCCACGTTAATGAGATTCACTCGATAATTGAGGAATTGCGAGAGGGAGGGTATATATATTAGATGAAGCTTCTCTTTCTTCTCAGTATCATAATGAGTGTCGACGTGTTCCGACGAAATCTAAAAGAAAGAGAGGGAATTAGAGGTCCTCCAGGAGTGGGATATAAAATCACATCCGATGGACAATTCGATCTTGAAAATAAGAGATTATGCAATGTAGGAGCACCCAATGATCTACACGATGCAGTCAATGTGCAATCATTATAGCGTATAGTGGATGGAGAAGTTACAAAAGTTGCAAATATTATAAATGGATTGAGAAATAATTTCAATAATTTAGATGAAATAGTCGAAGCTCATCGAGATGAATTAAATATAAAAATTGCTGATCTTGAGAGGGAAATCGAGAGTATAAAAGTGATGGTACTTCAATTGTCACATAGCAGTAATTCGCTGGACACCAATGAGTCAACATCGAAGCATGGTTGATCGAAAGAAAGTAGTAGTAGAAGAGTTGCATAAACCTGCTCGAAGAAACTATCAACAACGAAAGTTCGATATGCGAGGCATAGATGAAACTTGGCAAGCTGATTTAGTTGAAATGAAACCTTATGCTCGAAAGAACAAGGACTATAGATATATGCTCACTGTAATAGATGTATTTTCCAAGTACGCTTGGGCTGTACCGGTTAAGCGAAAATCCGCAGATAACGTTACAGCAGCGATGAAATTAGTTTTATCTCAAGGTCGAGTGCCAAAAAATTTACAGACAGATAGAGGTAAAGAATTTTATAATTCAAGCTTTCAAAATTTGATGAAGCAGTATAAGATTAACCTATACTCCACATACAGCAACTTAAAAGCATCTATTTATGAGAGATTTAATCGAATGCTGAAAAACAAGATGTGGATGCAATTTAGTTTGCGTGAAAATTTTAAGTGGCTTGACATCTTACCTGATTTGATTACTGCTTACAATAATAGAAAACACAGAACTATACATATGAAACCAAAAGATGTTACAACAGTCAACGAAGCGCAGGTTCTAACACAATATTCCAGCAAATCTTAACCTGTAAAAAAACAAAAATTTAAAGTTAATGATAGAGTACGCATAAGCAGATTAAAGCAAGTATTTGAGAAAGGATATACGCCTAATTGGTCGACTGAGATATTTACAATAGTTAAAGTATCAAAAACAAATCCTGTTAGTTACCATTTAAAAGATTATCAAAATCATCCGGTTTCAGGTTGCTTCTATGAACAAGAACTTTTAAAAGTAAAATATCCAGATATTTATCTCGTAGAAAAAGTGATCAAGAAACGTGGCAATCAAGTTTACGTAAAATAGCTTGGTTTCGACAGTTCTCAGAACAGTTGGATAAATAAGAAAGATGTATAATTTGTTTAATAATTAAATAAAGAGAAAGTGGTGAGAGCCCCAACCTACGCTCTCTACCTGTGAGGAACAACCAAACATTTTTCCCCTCCGTAAACTTTCTCTTTATTATTATTATTTTTTTTTTATTAAATTTATTTTATAAGCTTATTAATTTACATTACAAAATTATTAATTAAATTACAATGTTAATATTTTATTTACACATTTAATCTTTACGAAATTCAAAATTTTGTTCGCCTTGATACAATAAAAATAATTTTTACTTATTAGCCCTTTCGGCAAGTTCATCGAACAAATTCCCATTTTCCTCGAGGGCCTTAGAAACTCGATTGGGGAGGAAGACTTGAAACTCTCCATCGATGACGACAACGGCCTTCAATCCATACTTGGTGCTGACCTGCTTGATCTCTGTAACTATGTACATTTCACCCTTCTCTAGTTCGGATAGATTCTTCTTTGCAAGATAGGTATTTGAGCAGATACGATTTAACATGGTAAAGTCCATTCTAAAACAGAGACAGAGAATATTAATTATTTTCAAAGAATATTACAAGTCAATAAATGAAATACTTACTTTAAAGTGTTTTGAATTATTCAAAGTCTAACAATAAGTCTCTTGCTGGGAGGCTCTCCGTTCTCAGACTCATCGAGCGAACGAATGTGCTGACATGCGCTCCTTATGTAGGCCCGTCGGCTTCCCCCTCTCCATCACTCTCACTCATGATTGGTTCTTCCACCTCCATCTCCTCCAGATGTATCAAATTTTCTAGAACTTCTCTGTCCTCCTCCTCATCGAATATTCTATAGTGTCCCCAAGGAAGTGTATCCGTACTATTCACGAGGAGATGACGTTTATCATCATGTGGGCTTAGAGCAACCTTCTTCTCTTTCTCAGTTCGAACGATATGATTCTTGGAGCGTATATTATTCTGTTGACAGATCACCGTTGACTCATTGAAAAGACAGTCTCGATAGTTCTCGAAAGTGATACTTGTTTTCACAACAGTTGATTTGACTCCCTTGGCTTTCTTAATAGGTTTATCGTTTTGTATGAGGACACTATACATTTTGCTTCGAAGTCCAATGAATTCGGTCATGATGTTACCATTACATTCATCCTTCATTAATCCTACGACTTTTTTATTCTTACGAGGTAGTTCAAATTGATTATTTTCAGGATAATCTGAAGTATCAAACTTGTTGATATCCTCCTTCATAATCTCATACATGTTAACTCCTCGAATTTCATATATCAAACTATCTGTATCAGTGTAGAGAAGTTTGCTATTGTTACCCACTCGTTGTCTCATATACGAATAATGAAAATCATAAATGAGAGTCTTGGAGATATCAAGAACGCTAAGACCGTCATAGATCGGTTTTCTGATTGTAATCTCAGTTCGAGCGAGTTGTATGGCAACCAAGTTTTCATAAAAAATCGAGCGGCTATGGAAATTTGATCTAGCGATCAATACCTCAGCCCCATAGCGACCAGTCCACTTGTTAACGAGTTTCACATCTACTCGTTTTCGCTCATTTTCCATTGTCTTACCTACCATACACGGCATTGATTAGAAGTTTGAAAAAGAGTTTTTCAAACTCATTTTTTGCCTGTTTTCTCTTCTCCGTGTTTAATTCGACATAAGGCTTGAGCCATGGACTCTGCTTGAATTTGAGTGCTCTATGAACTTTCTCTAACACTAGTCCGTGTTTGAGAGCTTGTTTCAGGGCACGATAATGAATAATATACCTCTTTTTGTTGAATAAAGCAGTGAGCAGCTTCTTTTGACGAGAACCAGGCGGAGCCATATGTTCGGGACAAAGAGGCAGGTCTTTATGTTCGTCGTGAAGACTTACCGGATATACCAAATCTACCTCCAAGATATAACCGATAGGGCTATCATCTGGAATGTCAAAGAAATTTGGTTCGTTTACATTTTCTACCCAGCGAAAACCTCCTTCTGGTAGGTTTTGCATCATAGCCCATCCGTACAGGTTATTAGCATCGTAGTACATTAGATATTTTTCCTCTTCGTCTGGATTATAGTCATCAGACATAAATTTGTTATTAGCTTTAGAGTAACGGTTCGAACATTGGCTAACTCCACCTCTAATCCCTCTTTCAACGAACAATAGCATATCTATGTCGGTAAGTAATTGAAGTTCAACTTGTGTATACTTTAACATAGCATCCCAAGTCAATCCTGGTGTTGTATAATAATACGCAGGATCCAATCCATAAGCCTCGATACAAGTCAATCGGAAATTCTCAAAAACATCTGCTAAAAGAAGTACATCTATTTTAAGATACAAGTCTGAATACTCACCAAGAGTTTTAATGTTAAACATATTCCAGACGTTGACTGCATGGTCATAATCAGCTTCTGCGATTCCAGAGTTTGTTAATTTGCTGAAGAAGTCATCTTTTGAGATACATAATCATATGGGAAAATACCTTTTCGCATAAGTAGCTTAATATTATCTTTGGTATAATTATCATCATTTTCAAACATACTGCTAGTGATTCTTTTTTCATCTAAATATGACGTCAGTTTCTCCAAAGACGATGCCATGAATCTGAAAGAATCTATGAATCTGAAGTTAAAATCGGTGCCTTCAATGTATTTTGTGAAAGATATATATCTTCCTTTATTTTCAGCAATAAGTTGTACACGTCCTTTTAAAATACTATCACTTGCAAGTTCCTTAATGATAAAATGAGAGTCATAACCTGTCAGATTATGAAAGACTACTGGGATAAATCTTGCATCTTTAAAGTTGATGTTACATCCCTCATGAGCAGCTTCTCTATACCTGAAATCATACATATAATTAATTTAATATATATTTAAATAATATGAATTAATAATATATTTAATTACTTACTTTCCAGTAATATGACAGTGGTCTCTTACTTTCTTATCCTTAGCAGAAAACTGCTTAGTGCAAATATGACATAATTTAGCTGCTTTAAAGTCATCCATCTCTTGATGATTGAGATTCATAGGTTTAGGGGCATTGTACATCTCTTCCAGTTGAGTAGCCAATTCTTGAAGTTTTACAATAAACCATACAGCGGGACTCATTTGACCATCTCCTTCCTGACGATAGCTGTGATAGCCTGATCGGCTATCATCGAAACTTCATTTTAAATAATACCCAAGACTGTAAGCTTCGTGTTCTTGAAATGAGTGTGATGCTTCGTCTTCAATAGGTTTTAGGAGACATTCAAAATCCGCGTAGATAATGTAAGGTACTTTCGTCTGTCGATTATAATTTTTAAATGAGAGAATATCATCTGTGGTATAGGTAATTTAATCTTACACTTATTCAATTGTGCGCAGTCGACTTCATGTTTTTTTTAAATATCCGTAGAATAATAATAATGTAGGCAACGATCACAGATATAACATTTTCTCCGACAAGCTGTTAGTTGATTTCGCGCCAAGCGTGACAAGTTTTTAATCCAAACGTAGTGAAACTTTGGCATTGGAGCAGTTGGATTATTATTACTTTCTTCTTTTACATTTTCATCCACATAGTAGTCTTGTATAAGTAGTAAATTAACATGTAAATTTTTCTTTAGAGATGAAATATAACATGGATGAACCTTAAACTTTCCATTATACATTTTAAAAATGTATACGTTTATAGAAACACAATTGTGGTTTTCAAATTTACTTATCTGCCTTAATGAGATAGAAAACTATTCCTTTTGAGTTTAGTTCATCGTCGAATTTTGTATACTTACTAACTCGTTCAGCATTTTTCTCTTGAGGATGTAGTGCAGCCAAAATGGACCACTTGAAGCATTGATCATCTTTATTTTGTACATTCACACAAGCCTTCTTCATAAGTATTTCCTTTGGTAGTGGTATATAGGAACTTCCTTTCATTGGCTCATACTTATTGATGTTTATTGTCAGACTTAAAATTTGTTGTAGACTCCATCCGGAACCTCTTTCTTGAAATTCTTCCATCTCACGCTGAACAGCTTGTTTAACATTAATATCGAACCATTGTTTTAAATCTGTGATTTTTTGTATCGGAGCGTTTTCAGTATTAAAGTATTTAACTTCCGCATCTACTGAGTCACTCTTTTGGATTATGTATACTGCTGCAAGTTCGGCATTCACTTTAATTGCATTGTATACCTTAAGAGCGTCCATAATCTTCGATTCATAGATGATTTGAGCATCCTTCATAAACGAGATTATGTCCACATGAATTAGATTAGATATCACGCCTGATCGTATGCGTCTCTCAAATGCTGAGAACACATCATCCCATTTAACACTTTGGTCTCCTTCCTCACTTAATGATGGTGAATTTTGCAACAAGCGACCACCAGATTTTAAAAAACTGTGCAGTTTATTTTGAATAGTCAGCAAATGTGTCATTGATGTTTGACATTTCTGCTTCTTTGTTCTGGTAAGCGTTTCCGAAGTGGCTAACTTCTCTAACACATTAATAGCATCACTATTCAAATCAATCCAGTTCTTTATATCAGTAAAAGTTGCAACTCCTTTTTTTACACTTGTTAAATATTGTACATTCTATATTGCGTAATATAAGAGGAAAGGTCGCGTATGAATTGTATACACGCACTCACACAAGTAAGTGTACGCGTGCTCCCCTCCAGTGCGCATCACGTGATCGGTGCGCGAGCAGCAGCGGCAAGAATGAAAACCAAGCGGGACGCAGCGGCAAATCATGGCAAGGGTCAACACGAGGCAGAGGACGCGGAGGAAGCGGCCAAGGCAGCTACGGCAGAGGACGCAGAGGCGGCAGAGGTCAGCGCAGCCAACAAGCCAGCACGAGCCGACAAAGCAGCGAAGGAGCCAACGCATGGGTAGCTACGATAGCACACGCGGCGCAAAGAGACGAAACAAACAGGTTATGTAATGATAATTATGTAGTAGAGTGGCTTCTCGACAGTGGGTGTTCAGACCACATTATTAATAATGAAGCATTTTTTGAAAAATGTATTAGTTTAAAAGAACCGATAAATATTTATCTCGGCGATAATAGAGTCACAAAAGCAACAAAGATAGGAACTGTATCTCTTTATTTTGTCACCTTCGGGAAGCAAAATAAAGTTAATATTAATAATGTTTATTTTGCTAAGGAAATGAATGCTAATTTAATAAGTGTTGGAAAATTAACGAATAATAAGAATACGGTAATTTTGAAAGGAAAAGTTGCAAAAGTTATAGATAGTGATAATAAATTAACTGCAATAGCATTTAAATTTAATGATACATATAAGATGAAAAGTAAATTGGCAAGGAATATAAATTTCGTAAATAGTGCCGAGAGAAATAATAATACGAGTCAAAAGGAAAGGTGGCATAGAATGCTAGGGCACGTAAACTTTGGTTATTTGAATACGATATGTAAACAAGAGTTGCTTAACGGTGTTCCGAGTGAACTTGAAACCGAATTTATGAAATGTAAAATTTGTATTGAGAACAAAATGCATAACTTACCATTCGAAAATAATAGAAATAAAGCAAAGGAGATTTTAGAAATAGTTCATACGGTTGTTTGCGGTCCATTTAAAACTACAGGATTTAATGGGGAAAAATATTTTGTTTCTTTTATCGACGATTATAGCAAAATAGCTAGAATTTACTGCATAAAATCTAAAGATGAAGTTCTTGATTGTTTTATTAATTTCGTTAATGAAAGTGAAAATTTAACGGGAAAGCGAATTAAATTCTTGAGATGTGATAACGGTAAAGAATATTTAAACAATCAGTTTTATAAATACGTTAAAGGAAAAGGTATTATTATAAACAATTGTCCAGCATATGTTCATGAATTAAACGGAACAGCCGAACGGTTTAATAGATCAATTATGGATATGGCGCGTTGTTTCTTAGCCGAAGCAAAAGTACATAAATGTTATTGGCCAGAAATAGTTTGCGCGGCTGCATATTTAAAAAATAGAACTTTGACAAATACAATTGAAAAGAAAACACCTTATGAAATCTTCTTTAATAAAAGACCAAATGTTAAAAATTTAAGGTTATATGGGAGTAAAGTTTTTGTAAGAAATCCAGAACAAAAAAGATTTTCGAAATGGGATAAAAAATCCAATATGGGAATTTTACTTGGATATAATGAAGTCGGATATAGAGTTCTTTTAGATAGAAAAATAGTAGTCGCGAGACATGTAGATATAGTTGAAGACGATGTAAAATGTATCGGTCTAGATCTCGACGAAAACGAGACTGATTATACGCTTCCTTCTACTCCTATCTTCGGGGAAAGTAGAAGACGAAATCATGACAATGACGATAATCCGGATGATAATGTCTTTGAAAGCGCATATGAGTCTGAAAAACCAAATGATAAAATAAAAGATGGACACAATAAAGATCAGGGGTTGAGAATTCCACGTAGATCCGAACGTGAAAGAAAAAGTACTGTAAGATATCCGGAACCAGAAACGTATAATATCTTTGTAAATTATAGTAGAGTAGATACTCCTTGTACATTTGAGGAGGCGATGAATAGCAAAGATAGTAAAAATTGGCAAGAAGCCATGGATAAAGAAATTGACTGTATTAATAAAAATAAAACTTGGTCGTTAGTTGATAAAAAAAGAAAGGAAAAAAGTACTAGATGTGAAATGGGTTTACACTAAGAAATCAGATAATAGATATAAGGCTAGACTAGTTGTAAGAGGCTTTCAGCAAACTGATGTAATTGATGACATATACGCTCCAGTAGCTAAGAGTCAAACATTAAAAATACTTCTTTCATACTGTTGTCAAAATAGTTTAATAATAGAGCAAATGGATGTTGAAACTGCATTTCTAAATGGCAAAGTGACTACAGAGGTATATGTTAATCAATCTAAAGGTTATGAAGATGGCACGAAAAGAGTGTTAAAATTATATAAAGCTTTGTATGGATTGAGAGAAAGTCCTAGAGACTGGTATGAGTGTTTGGATGAATACTTAAAAAAATAGGCTTCATAAAAAGCAATGTAATATCTTCTAATATACGTAGATGACTTATTAATATGTGGAAGAAATCAAAAGAATATTCACAAAATTAAGAAATTGTTATCCGATAAATTTAAAATGAAAGACTTAGGTAAAATAAAGGAATATTTAGGAATTAATGTTGATTATAATTATAAAGATTGTAAAATGACACTTAGTCAAGAAAAATATATTGATTCATTAGCCGATAAATATCAAATAAAATATAGCAGATTATATAGTAGTCCTATAGAAACTAGTTTGAAAATTGAAAAATCCGATAAATGTGAACCAAATTTAAAGTATAGAAATTTAATTGGCGCATTATTGTACATAAGTTCTGGTACGCGACCAGATATTAGCTATAGTGTAAATTACTTAAGTAGGTTTCAAAATTGTTATACTGAAACACATTGGAAATATGCATTGCGAATATTAAAATATTTATATGCGATAAAAGAATTAAGTTTAAAATTTAAACGAAATGAAAATTGTGATTTAATTGACTGCTATGTAGACGCAGATTGGGCAGGTGATAGTACTGATAGGAAATCTACATCAGGCTATATAATTAGAGTTTTTGGAAGTGTAGTCGACTGGAAATCACGAAAACAAAAATGTGTTGCAAAAGCATCAACGTTTGCTGAATATGTAGCTCTATCAGAAGCTGTGAGTGAAATTAAATTTATAAAAAAGTTAGTAAATATTTTCGATGTAAAAGTAAATAAACCAATTAAAGTTTACGAGGATAATACAGGTGCGATTAACATAGCAAATTGTGGAAATTTTACAAAGAATTCAAAACATATTGAAATACACTATCACTTTGTTCATGAAAGCGTAAAAGAAAAGGAAATTGAAGTGATTAAAATCGATACCAATGAAAATATTGCAGATATTTTAACGAAAGCGCTATGTAAAGAAAAGTTTGTAAAATTCAGAATGTTATTAAATGTAAAATAAGTACGCAATATAAATGTAAGGAGGCGTGTTAAATATTGTACATTCTATATTGCGTAATATAAGAGGAAAGGTCGCGTATGAATTGTATACGCGCACTCACACAAGTAAGTGTACGTGTGCTTCCCTCCAGTGCGCATCACGTGATCGGTGCGCGAGCAGCAGCGGCTGACTCGCGCAAAACTCTCTCTCGACTGTTGGACTCCAAGCGACAAGCACCTCGCGCCGCGAGCATGAGGCTCGCTACATCATACTTGTATATACTTACTCATCTTAAATAAACTATTCCTTTTTTTACAACCACGGCTCAATTTATTCAACAACACTCTCTAATGATTTCCATAATAATTTAACTATATAACTGTAATACTCAGGAGATGTCATTCTCACCTAAATGTCTTTGTCACGCTCCTAGCTGACTTACGTTCTTCCACAATGTTGGCTTGATGAATCCTCGTAGTAGTCCTTACACTGGGAAGAGTAGCACTCGATGAATCCTTGTAGTCTATCTTCCACTGAGAAGTAATACCTTACACAACTCGTTGATTCGATACAATCGACTGATGGCGCGGTTACGATACGGCTGCTCTTATAGTCCTCCAATGGTGCGATAGTGGGGGTTTCGAGGAAGTAAAGAACCTTCGAGAGAGGAAGAAAACTCGAGGAAGGGAGGGGATTCGTGGAAGGAAGTTTCGAGAAAGGAGAATCTCGACTATAAAAGAGCGCTCGCTACTCCGCTAGCTTAGACGAGGACGACGCGGTGAGGCAGCAACAGCTCTTCATCAGCAGCAGAGAGAATGGAGTACATCGTAGATGTTCAGGGCTCCAAAAGATCGTCGAACTTATTCGTCGTGAAGGAGTTAGCCCTCCTCGAGCTATCTGAAAACTCCATTCCATCAGTTTATCACTTTCAACCACCTTGTCAGTGGAAACGTCTTCTATGCGAAGAAAAGATGGCCAATGAGTGACCTATAAAAAACTATCATGGAATGGCGTAGGAGTCTGGAGTGTTTCCATATAGTCGGATAATAGAGATTTTACAAAGTAGACTCAAGAACGCTATGACAATCCATGTAAAAGGGTATGAAAAAAGAAAGTGGATTAGAGAAATGGTTCCCGGAAAGTAAGTATTGTAAAAGCAATATTCTTACATAATTTTCAATAATTACATTTATATTTTTTTTTCTTAGACTAGTTAATAATATTGAAGATTTTGGATGTCCGGCGTTGAAAAAAATTCATAAGGATGAGAAAATTAGATGTCCGAAACACCTGCTCTGTGCAAAACCGAAGTACGCTGTAAAGAATGCAGATTCATTGAGATGGTGGCTGCTGGAAAATGTCTACACACACGACGATTCACCTAACGTATCCTGGGAAGATAAAGATGTCTGCGGTCACGATAACGAGCATTACTCAAGAGTTGTGCCATTTCCACGCACAGAAAGTAGGAAGGAGCTTACTACTGAATTGTTACATTCTATGTATACATAAATTTTTTTATAATATTTTATAATTTATTATTTTGTAAATATTGAAAGAAACTATTAAAAGAGAGAGAAAACTTTTGGAGAGGAAATAAAATTGGTTTTAAAAATCGTGGTTATTCCTCACGGGTGAGAGCGTTGGTTGGGGCTCTCACCATTTTTCTTTCTTTATATAAATATATACATTCACGTCTACACTCATAGACATACATGTTTCCATATTAAACTTAATTTAAACTTTATTGAACTTTATTCAAACTTTATTCAAACTTTATTCAAACTATATTCGAACTTTACTAAACTATATTTAAACTTTATTCAAACTTTATTCAAACTTTGTTAAACTAGATTCAAACTATATTCAAACTTTACTAAACTAGATTCAAACTTTATTCAAACTTTGTTAAACTATATTCAAACTTGTTTAAACTATATTCAAACTATATTCAAACTTTACTAAACTATATTTAAACTAGATTCAAACTTTATTCAAACTTTGTTAAACTATATTCAAACTTGTTTAAACTATATTCAAACTAGATTCAAACTTTATTGAACTTCATTCAACCTTTTTTCAAACTTGTTTAAACTTGTTTAAACTACATTCAAACTAGTTTAAACTTTAATTAATCATTCATACACACTCTCATTTAGATATACATTCACATACACACTTCAATCACACTCTCATTCATACGCTCTCATTTATATACATTCAATCATATACATACATAATCATAAAAATATTCGGGCATTAGCTTCAATTGATAAATTAAATTAAAATAATATTTATTTTTTCGGCCGGGGACCCCAGTAGTTGGGGTAGCTCCTCCTCTGCTGCGTATTTCTGTAAAAATAATCAAAAGAATATAATTAAAATAATTGAAATAAATAAATTAAAATAAATTAGAATAAAATAGAGCAAATTATCTCACCTCCCCATCCGGTGCCTATGCCTTTTCACTAGCTGTGGCATCATCTCCACCACGTCCATTGCGGGTGACGGTGAGGGTATTTGCTGATGGCCTCGGTGAGGCGTGCGGTCCCTCCATCGGGACAACCTTAACCAGTGGGTCGTCAATATTAAAGTTTTACTGGAAAAAGAAAAAAATTATTAATTAATATGTACACTCACTGCATATATTCATCCACACTTTCATCCACATGCATACATTCAATCATCTCATACATACTCATAAACAGTCACGTATACCTTTAAACACACTCGCACCCATACACGCGCTTGCACTTTGCACACACACACACGCGCACGCGCGCGCGCCCACACACGCACACGCGCACACGCGAACACGCACACACACCTGCACTCACACCCGCACTCATATACGCCCGCACCAGCACCCGCGCACAAATGGTGACATATACGCCCGCACACGTACACTGTACATTACAATACATACACGTTCGGACACACACCTGCACTCACACCTGCACTCATATACGCCCGCACCAGCACCCGCGCACAAATGGAGACATATACGCCCGCACACGTACACTGCACATTACAATACATACACGTTCGGACACACACATGCACTCACTTTATATAAGCACCTGTACTCACGCCCGCACTTATATACGCATACTAGCACTCGCGCACAAATGGACACCGGTACGCCTGCACTCGTATACGCCCGCATACTAGCACTCGCGCACAAATGGACACCCGTACGCCTGCACTCGTATACGCCCGCACACTAGCACCGCGCACAAATAGACACATATACGCCTGCACTCGTATACGCCCGCACACTAGCACCGCGCACAAATAGACACACATACGCTCGCACTTTTACATCCACATAAACAGACATATGTATACACGATTACACTTTTACACGTACACGCGCATACGTACATGCGCACTTTTATACTCGCACACTGCCTCGCGTATTATAACATATACCCGCTTGCATACGCGCACTTTATAACTACACCCGTACTAGCACCCGCGTATAAAATAAAAAAAATTACACACTTCTATAATATTAAATGCTGGAGACGGCAGCCATATGAAGTGCTCCTGCGGTGGCTCTGGTGATGATGGTGGCGGCTGCGAGGAGGTCGGCAGCGGCGGTAGCTGGCTGGATGGCGGCGGTGGCGGTGGCGGTTGCTGCAACACCCAGGAGGATGGTGGTAGCTGCTGCTGTTGCGGTGATGAGGATGGTGGAGACGATGCGGCCCACGGTGGCGTCCAGGGCAGCTGTGTCTGCTGCTGTTGCGGCGCGGGCGAGGAGGCACACGGTGGCGTCGAGGACAGCTGTGTCTTCTGCTGTTGCGGCGCGGGCGAAGAGGCATACTGTGGCTGCTGCTGCTGTGGCGGCCACGAGGAGGCACACGGTGGCGTCGAGAGCAGCACTCTAAGCTCCTGGAGGAGCTGACGAGACGACTTATGGATGTCTGCCTCTCCCGCGCTGCGTCGCAGCTCCTCCAGGGGCTCGAGCGGGACGTCCTCCTTTTGCTGCTGCTGCGGCGGCTCCTGCTGCTGCGGTGGCAGGTGCGGCTGCTGCGGCGGCTCCTACTGCTGCGCGATCTCGCTCTCCTCTGCGAATTTTATAATCTCCTGGAGGACGTTCTCATCAAAGCCCCCATTGATGAGGTCCTCCAGGAGATAGCTCGCTGATGCCGGGTCCATCGTGCATGTGTGTGCGTGTACGAGAGAGAGAGAGAGAGACTAATGAGGCCCGCTCACGCGCCGGGCCCTTATTTATAGCGAGCGTGCGTGAGCGCCGAATATTCGAGGCGTAGTTCGCGGAATTCGGCGACGGTTACAGCCTTCTCGAATGTTGTTGTTGTTATACAACTAAACATTCGAGGCGAGTGTGTTAATCCATCGTAGAATCCCGCGAACTACGTCTCGAAGTTTCCGTGCTCGGAAACTCGGATACTTTAGGGGCCATGTACATCACAGTGCCTATAACTCGTGCTGTAACTGTACTTCTTAGCGCAGATATCATAATACTGAAGGTACTTAGACCAAGATCACAAATTTTAACCATTCCAGTTTCACTAATTAAAATATTCTCTGGCTTGATATCTCGGTGCAAAATGGGATTATTTTGCATGTGCAAGTATGAACAGCCCTCACATATTTGCCGGCAAATACTTCTCTTCTTCTTATCATTTAGCTGATATGAATCTTTCAAATCGTCATCAAAAATTACATCATTTAAGCTTTTTCCATCAAATAACTCCATAATTAAACTGATTTGTTTAATCTCTCTGTAAACTCTCATAATTGAAATGAAATTTTTATGTTTTATAGACTGTAGCACTTTTATTTCTTTTTCTATCGATTTCTTGTTTTTTGAATAGATTTTTATTATCTTTACTGCTACTTCTTTTTTATTGTAATATCCTTTATACACTTTTCCTTGCTGTCCAGCGCCAATAAGAATTTGTGTAACAGAATAGTCTCCTTTCTTTACTTCTGGTATACTTTGCACATGTAATGATATTGAAGAACATTGGTCCTGGCAAATTTGTATTTTTTTTGATGATAGGATATTTCCACTATTGCATTTAACTTGACAATACCATGTCCCTTCCACATTCTCTGATGATATGTTACAAAGCCAAAATAACAATTGTCCTTCTTTATATAATACATTGTTGTGATACCACGTTACTACTGGATGACAATCAGAGGTGCATATGACTATTCCAATTCCAAAATTTTCGTTCGAAAATCCCACGACTTCATCTACGTCATGAATAATTGTATGCACAGCAAGGTCGGTATAGCATTGAGGAAAATAATACGTTTTTTGCATATTCTCTAATACAGTTAATCTCAACATTTCTTGGTTGTTTACAGTAATCCTACTAATTTCATAATCACAATCGATAGGATCTAATTCATTGATGTCGGGTAAATTTAAATTCTCATCGTTGTCATCAACTATTTTCCAATAAATGCCTACTCTATCACGTTCTGTCACACTCCATTCTCCACTATATTTGGATTGCGAAGTACAAAAATATAAAATAGTAACCTTGTTAAAGTTACGTTTGATAATGTATATGAACTTGCTATCAGTTCCTTGACTACTATTAATACTGGTTGTTTCCAGAATATCTTGACTCAAAACATTACTCTTCGATTGTATAGTATGAGCGATGTCAACGTATCAGTATCTAGTGATTCCTAAAATAATTAACTATTATAAGTAACACAAGTAAAGAATGGATAAATTATCTAAACATTTAACAAAAAAGTTGCGGACCTGTTGAGAATGTATATTTTGTGAATGTGCGAGATGTGGTTGGATCATATTTTTTGGTTCAGTAGTGCATTGAGGAATCTTCAGGAGTTCTTTGTCTTTTTGTACAGATATTAGTAATGTTTCATCAAACGTTTTGTCATTTTCTTTAGTAATCTACAATAAAAAAAAAGTTAAAAAAAAATTACAATTATTACAATTTATAATGTAATAATTCATAATATAATTAAGACAGAATCATCAGAATTTATTAAAAAATCAATTTCAATTTTGAATTTGTTTTAAAGTAATTATTTATTAATCTATTTTAATAAAATCGATATTATACCTTGTTTGGTTGTGAATTTGCTTGTGTTATAGATTCAACCTTTGAAGACTGTTTTTCATTTAATTTTTTGTGAGATGACTGTTCACATCCATTAACTGAATCATCAGATAAACCACTAGACGATAATTTACTAGCTTTCGTTTTCGTTAAAGTAGAATCTAAACTGTTGTTGTTAGAGGAATTTGTAATATCATTCAAAATTCGATCATCAATTTCTTCTGCTCTTTTACTTTTTACTTTTGTCGGTTCAGATGCATCATAACTTTTATCGATTTTTTTACAATTTTTATTAAATCCAGCGTGTCAAAGTTCAAAAATTCTTCTTTTAATGTTGTCAATAAATATAAAGTAATTCTTGTAGATATCTTGTGATACTTTAAATACTCCCACATACCATATTCAACATTGTTTGGTAATTGAAACGTTGATATTTCCTTTGTATGATAATAATTAATCCCTATTTGCACATCAGATCTTTCGAAAAGCATTACTGCTGTTTCGCTCTTGAACTCTTGTCTGCCTAACTCAATTACATCTGTAACTGAATACATCTTACCGGTATCTAACTCTACCTTAAAAACTCCTCCTACGGGCGTTTTCTGCTGCTGAAATATCTGGTCATTACAAGCTCTATGCTTCCCGCCAAAAAAAATTATTTTTGGTTTGGATTGTAACGGGGTTCAGTTAGGGAGAGAGTATTAATCCCTCTCAGGGGTTCGCGGAGTAATATACGGGGGTATTCTACGCCCGGGCAACCTACCGTTGTAGAATTACCTGTAGTCCGGCAGAAGCGCCTCGGCACAAGTTCCGAACATGCGAGCCCGGCTTCTATTGTAGGAAGCCTAGGCCGCTTTCTCCTAGAACCGGCGCTGCGCTCTGCCGCTCCTGCCAACTGCTGCCCGCGAACTACCGGCTGCTCGCTATGACCTAGCGTTACCAACGCAGCCGGTCTTTCCCACGTACAACGTCGCTCGGTCTAACCTGTCGAGCGGCTATTGAGATACTTACTCCCGCTACCGATGTTCCTCTAGGAGGCAATGCCTGCTACTAGCTGCAGCTGCTGAAAAGGGTAGAGGGCGGTATTCGGGAAATCATGCATAGGTTAAGACGCGCTCAATAAATACTCGTGACTCGACTATTTAAGATAAAACAAGACAAAGAGGTTTATTCCTGAAAGTTAATCGCGCTAAGGGGTGCGAAACCCGGACAATGTTATAACATAAATGCGACAGGCCGAGACTTTCACTACCGCACGCACGCTCGCGGTTACGGCGGAGCCGCTTATTCGCGGGTAACGGGGGGGAATTATCTCGCGCTCCCGTCACCAAGAAACGCTAATACCAGTGTAGAGCCTACTTACTCGTGGCTGGCCAGCCATCGCACGCAATTTACGGAAAGCTGCCTCTCTCTCCCTCTCGTGCTCGTCCTCGCGCTCGCGTACTCTCTCTCTGTCGCTCTCACTCCACCTATGGGTGGTGACGCCGTCTTGCGATTCGCTGTAGTGGTGGAGGCGCGGCACACACACACAAAAACTGGAGACGCGGGGCTCACCAAAAACGCGACTTGTTGCGTGTCACGGCGGTCGACAACATGGCCGCAGCATCCCTTTCGCGGCAGCACCGCGGCTTCTTCTTCTTCTCCATCTGATTGTGCCTTGTTCCGCGTGGCGCTCTGCCGATCGCGATACGTGTAAGCGCGCGAGATTCAGATCTCGCAACGCAGTATACGTGATTCTCATAACTTATATCGGCGCCCGTTACATCCCCCACCCAGATTTGACGTCCCCTCGGACGTTACATCGAGGAAGGAGAGGGCGCTGAAATAAGGAGGCAAAGTCTAACGTGGGTGCGCATGTTGGTATTTTAGACGTCGCAGGCTCGCTGTGGTTTCCCACCGGCTGCGACGTAGGAAAGCGGAAGGGTCAGGTGGCTTTCCGAGGGCGGCCGCGTGCTCGCTGCGGTTGCGCTGGGACGGATGGGGCCACCAGATTCGACCCGAGTGGGTCTACTACCACTGCTCGGGCTCCCGTGGGTCTTCCGCGTCCCCTCCGTGGAGGAGGTGAGGCGGGCGGTGTCACCGGGGTCTGCTCGAGTGGGTCTACTACCACTGCTCGAGCACCCGGGGGCCTCCCGCGTCTACTCGGAAGCGGTTCGTCCGTAAGGGCGTCGCCGGGGGGCTCGCTCGTGGGCGCGGCCTCCGCGTCGATCGTCCCCTCCGGCTCTTCGGGTACTGGCGGAGCAGAGTGGTAGCTTCTCAGCTGTTCCGCAGCCATCACCTCTTCTACCTCATCACCGTCGCCTACCAATCTGTAGGTGTTCGGTCCAAGGGCATCCGTAATCCAATACGGACCTTCGAACTTCGGCGCTAGCTTCGCCGTAATGCCCTTGGCGGCCGAGGATAGGGGATGGCTGCGCTTCCACACTCTGTCACCTGGTTTGAAAGTTGGCTCGCGCTTGCCGGCGTCATAATAGCCGGCTTGGCGTTCTTGAGCCGCGCGCGCTCTCGAAGCGGCGCGCGCGTGTAACTCTGGAAGGGCCTCCATTCGCTTCTTCCAGCGAGCCAAACTTTCTTCTTGAGCCGGGGTGTCTGCTGCTACCTCTTGCATCCTCCGTTGCGTGCCAGGGGGTTCTGGCTGTTTCCATAGGGCATTAGGGCCGGGCTCATCCCGGTAGAACTTCGCTCAGCCGTATGCATCGCGAAGAGAAGTTCCGGAAGCTTCTCGTCCCATGTACTATGCCGCTCCTTAAGATAGGAAGCGACCATCGTCTTTAGGGTACGGTTGGCTCGTTCCACCGGGTTAGCCTGAGGGTGATAGGGGGAGTGTGAGTGTGATGCACACTGCGCTCCCGCAGGAAGTCTTCCACGGCATGGTTCTTAAACTCTGTGCCGTTGTCAGACAGGAAGACTTCCGGGCAACCGAATCGCAGAAAGATCTTCCGACTCAGTTCCGCTATCACCGTCTTGGTGTTTGCTTTGCGTATGGGGGATGCCTCCACCCACCTGGTAAAGAGGTCCTGGAACACCAGGATGTACTCGCAACCTTTGGAGCTTCGAGGCAACGGTCCGATAATGTCTCCAGCTACGACCTGCCAGGGTTTGTCGATTACTCGGCGCCCCATGAGGCCGGCTGGAGCCCTTTGCTCCACCTTGAAGCGCTGGCACGTCTCGCAGTTTCGCACGTACTCCTGCGTTTCCGCATAGTAGCGCGACCAGTAGTAGCGCAGCGCGACTCTGGCGAACGTCTTCTCCCTGCCGAGATGTCCAGCGGTGGCGTCGTCGTGGCATTCCTGCAACACCTCGCGACGATGCTCTTCTGGTACCACCAGCTTCCAGGCATCGTCATCGTCGCCGAGGGTTGAGTCTACCTCTGAGTTGGGGTGGTACCGATAGAGACTGCCGGCTACGAGTTTGTAGGTGGGGTAGTCATTTGGCTGCTCTTTGATCTTGGTGCACCACTCCTGATACCACGTATCCTCGGTGTCAGCGAACCACGACACCGCAGCCACTTCTAGCCCATCCTCATCTTCATACATACGAGATAGGGCGTCTGCCACGTGGTTCAAGGCGCCTTTGCGGTGTTCAACGGTGAACTTGTGGCCTTGCAGTTCCAATGCCCAACGAGCCAACCTGCTCGTTGGGTTTTTCAGTTGGCAGAGCCATCACAAGCTGCTGTGGTCCGTCACTACCTTAAACTCGTAGCACTCGATGTATGGGCGAAACTTTTGGATGGCCCATACTACCGCGAGGCACTCCCGCTAGGTAACGCTATAATTTCGTTCCGCCGATGTGAGCACACAGCTCGCGAACTCGATCACCCTCTCCTGCCCTTCCAACTCTTGAAGTAGCACTGCGCCTAGGCCCACGTCACTCGCATCCGTCTGCACGATGTATAACCCCTCAGGATGGGGTCGGTGCAGCACCGGAGCGGTCATCACCATCGCTCTCAGCAGATCGAAAGCATGCTGCTGCTCTTCGAGCCACTCATACTTCTGGTTTTTCTTAGTCAGATTCGTGAGCGGCTCAGCGATGGTGGCGTAGTTCGGTATCAACTTCCGATACCACGAGGTGGTGCCTAGGAACCTCCGCAGTGCCTTCAGGTTCTAGGGCACCGGGTAATTCGTAATTGGTTCGATCTTGGCCGGGTTAGGCCTCGTGCCGTCCCGATTCACCAGAAAACCCAGGTATGCTACCTCTGGCTTGCAGAAAACGCACTTATCTGCATTAAGCGTCAATCCAGCGGCTACTAGCCGTTCTAGCACCATTCGGAGGCACTCCTTATGCTTCTCGAATGTCTCGGCGACAATTATAATGTCGTCGAGGTAGGCATAGACGTATGGCTCTAGCTCGGATCCGAGCACCTGGTCTATGAGCCGCTGGAAGGTGGCGGGCACGTTCGTAAGCCCATACGGCATCCGCCGGAATTGGTAAAGCCCCATCCCGGGGACCGTAAAGGCTGTTATGGGTCGCGCTTCCGCCGCCAGAGGTATCTGGTGGTACGCACTCTTTAGGTCAAGCGTGGAGATGAACTTCGCCTTCCTCAACTTCCGTAGAATATCCTGCACATTCGGCAGGGAATAGGCGTCTGGTTCCGTGACTGCGTTCACCTTGCGCAGGTCTTCACAGAACCGCCGTGTTCCGTCACTCTTCCGGGTCATCACGATGGGGCTCGACCAACCGCTTCGGGAGGGCTCGATCACGCTCTTTTCGAGCATCTCCTTTACTTGGCGGTGCATCTCCTCTTGCACTTTATCCGAGACTGGATAGTGCTTCTGCTTGATTGGTCGAGTGTCCCGCAGAGTGATCTCATGCTCCACGCCCGTTACGCATCCTAAGCCTGGCGGAAGCTTGCTCAGGATGGTGTCTACCATTTCCTTCAGCTCCGCCCGCTGAACGTCCGTAGCGTCTTCGAGCCCGATAGCAGACACTGCGCTTGGATCGGCCGTCAAGCTGGCTACTTCCAGCTCGACGTAGGCTTCTGAGTCCTTACAGAAGAGCCTATCCGTATCTGGGTCAAGTACAGCCCTGAACGCACGTACGAAGTTGACCCCTAAGTAGCAGTCTGCATCGAGCTGGGGCATAATGGCGACTCTAACTTCGCGAGTAAGCGCCCCCCACGGTGAGTGGGAGAAACACGTGGCCTAACAAGGGGCTGCGGCTACCATCCGCAAGCCTCACGCCTTGTTTCTCGGACGCTACGAAATCTTTCCCGAGTGCTGTGGCTAGTTGGAGCCCGACAGTGCCCATCACCGTGGTGGATGCTCCCGGATCCAACAGCGCTCGGAGGTTGAACTCACCCACCTCAATTCGAATCCACCAGCGCGTCTCTGCGTTGGTTGGTCGGCCGACGGAAGCTTCTCCTCGGACTGGAGGCGGGTGAGCATCTGACTCCTCGGAGGCCGGGCGAATCGCACGCGGCCGCAGTGTCCTCGCACACTGGAGTCGTGTCCAGGCTCGGCACTCGGAGTGCCGCCGGGGTTGGCTAGAGTGGGTCTACTACCACTGCTCGAGTTCCCCGGGGACTTGGGGCGGGGGCGATTTTCTCTAATCGCCCCCCTTCCCATTTCCCGAACAATTGGGGCAATACCTGGCCATGTAGCCGATCTTGCCGCATGAGTAACAACTCAGCGGCGGCCTCGGCTCCCCTGGGGTTCGACCGCCGGGTTTGGCAGGCGGCGCGGAGTCCCCTCCCGAACTCGCGTCCTTGCTCACCGGAGTTGGCGCCGGGGGCCTCTGTGCTCCCGTTCGCCCAGGCGGCTGATGGCCACGCCCTCTACTCGGGCCACCAGGCGCATGCCTCGATGGGTGCTCTGCTCGAGGGCTTGCCAGCTCGGCAAGGCTCTGCTTTAGCACCCGCCGAAGCATGTCCTCCAAATCCTCCGATTTGGGCTCTGTCACGCCGACCACAGCAGTTACTTTGCCCTCCTTGGCGTCTGCCTTGGGCTTCCTCTGCGGGTCGGCTTTAGGGGGCGGTTTATAAGCCATCTCCGGCAGTAGCGTCGTCGCTGGCTGTGGAGGGAGCCTATAAGTTCTGGAATGTTCCAGAGTCTGCTCCGCCTCCACCGCCAGCTCTAACAGACCCTCTACTGTCTGGAAGTCTGTCCTCCGAACCATGACTTGCAGCTGTGGTCGGAGGTTCCGGTGGAGTTGATCCAGCTGTTGCTCCAGCTTGGGGGGAGGCGATTGATCGCTATGAGGCACGTGATGTAGTCCCTCACGGCCTCCTCTTCCCCCTGGTTGCGGTTATTAGCCTCCGCTATTAGCCGCTGCTGGAATCCTTTTGTCGTTCCGTACCAGCGCCTCGCCGCTGATACGAAGTCTTATCACGTAGCCCACTTCTCCTTCTCGTTGCGGTACCACGTGCCCACTGTGTCCGTAAAGAGCTCCCATAGCGACGACAGCACCTCTTTTTCCGTGAGGTTGGCCAGGACTCTGCAATCCTCGAGCCTCGTCAGGAATACGTCTATGCTCTGGCTCTTCGCGCCAGAGAAGCGTATCTGCCACTTCCGCACTATTTGGCCGATATCTCTCTAGTGGAATAATCCCGACCTCGAGAAATTGGCCGACGTTCCTAGCGCGGAGTAGTTGGGCCAGCTCGTACCTCTCACCGAATTTTGGCGGTCACCCCCCCCCCTCCCAGGCTGGGTTTACGCCCCGTAAGTCAACCTGGTCACTAGGGCGAGCTGGCGGTGGCGAAGGCTGCCTACGATCCCAGGCTTCGTTCTGCTCTGGGATCGTGAACGTGTCTTCAAACCGCACGTTCAGTCCTGGCTTGGTGTCCGCTATATGGGTGCTGGACGCTGTTTGTCGCTGGTGGTCTAGTTTGTCCTCCAGCGACCTTACTTTTGTCTCCAACCTCGCTATTTGGATATTGTACGCTGCTTGTCGCTGGTGGTCTGCTGTTAACCTGTCCTCCAGCGACTTTACCCTCGTTATTACGTCCACTAATAGCAGGCTGACGTCCTTAGGCACCTGGAACTCTGTCCCGTCGCTTGCCTGGAGACGCAGCATGTCTCCCTGCCGCGTATCTTCCGTGTCGTCGCGAAGGTCGTCTTGTTGCGCGTGCTCCTCTTCATTTGCGTCTTCTTGATGAACTTCGGCGACCTCCTCGTATATGGCATTCTGGTTGTGCACCGTGGGCTCATGGGGCTATGGGTGTTGGGCTGACGGTGCCGCCTGTGCCGTCGTCTCCCTCAGTAGTTTCAATATCGGCTCGCTCTTCAGTACCGCCTCCAATGGGTGTACGTCCCATCTGGAGGTTTCTACGAAAGTGCCGTCGTCTTCTACTAGGAGTTTACCCAAAAGATTTGACCTCACTGATTTCTGCCGGGCGATCGCGTCTCCCGGTTCCTCTGTCTCGTCAAAGTCTCTTGCGCCGGCTAGCGCTGTATCACACCTCGTTATAGGATATAGGCAACGCTATACTTCTTAAATCTGAAATCTAAAATATTTATTATCTAATATAAACTTATATTTTTTTTTTATATTTTTAAATTTTGTAGAAATCTAAATTATTTACCTTTGATTTAGAAGATCCTGGACAATATTTTAAATCCACTTTTAGTTTCGAACTGTCAGCATTTTCAATACTTCTTCTGTAGTAATTAATCCGCTCCCTTTTTTTTCAGCAACTTGATTTGCTGGTGAAGTTTCCTTACATGGCTCTGCAGAAAATACTTTTTTTAGACATACTATTTTTTTATATAAATAATTAATACTAAAAAAAATTACTAACCTGCAAAGTTAACCTTATATGTAGTTACTTCTGAATTCACTTTTATCTTGCCATCTTTTATTGACAAACCAATATTTTCAACTTCTGTACTTCCTTGAACCTCATAAATTAGGCCATTCGCAGATGGGAAATATGTTTTAAACATTGAATACTCAAACTCCCATCTGTATCTAATGGCAGGCTAATGCGTTTCTCTCCAGCAATAACTTTTATTTGATTCACCTGAAACAAAATCAGAATATCGATAATTTATTCAAAAATGTTTAAATAATATCGTTTATGATAAACGGAAACTATGCTTACGTCTGAATCCATTTTGAATTGTAGGTATTTGACTAAATCTAGTAAGCGTCTAAAATAGCACACTTCCTTTGCTCCATGTTGTAAATCGTCAATATAATGATGGGCACGTAAAAAATCGTGAAATATCTTACTCTAAGATCGAAATCTAACCAAACGTATCTCAAACGACTACCTATCAACGTCGAAAAAGCTACTCCGGCAGCCATCTTGTTTCAACTGCTAGTCTGCCTACTATGGGCAACTCGTGCACCCGTCCGCTCGCTCGTGCACCCGTCCGTAAATTAAATATAATGATGGATACCAGCATACGTAAAAAATTGTTAATTGTCTAACTTTTTAGACACAAATTAACCAAACGTCTCTCAAAAAATAGCACAACTACCTATAAACGTTGAAAAGTACTCCGATGGCCATCTTGTTTCAACTGCTAGTCTGCTCTATAGCTATAGGCAACTCGTGCACCCGTCCGCTCGCTTGCTCGCTTGCTCGCTGCCCGCTCACTCGCATGTGTCGTAACCGGGCTTCCGTAGTAATCTGTTTTGGTGCTGCCTGCGTGCAGAGTACAGGAACCGTAACCGTAACGGCTATCTCGGCTGTAGGCTGAGGCTATATGCTCACGTGACCGTGAGCGCTCCCTGTATATAAGATATGGTATATCTATATATCTATATATATGTAGATCGCGCGCGCTTTCTGCTACTAGCCCTAGTGAGTCTGTGTTAACTGCGGCCTTACGGTGGCGTGCGCGCATATGTCCATGGTGTGTGATGTCAACAATCGCCGGCTCCCGGCGTTCCCGTAGTGATGACGGTGGCTGATGCAAATCGCCGCTCTGGAATGTCGTCCCTTTTATCGTGTTACTGGTTAATGATGATATTCGTCAGAGACAGGAAGGCAGCGTGTCGACGGCGAGAGCAAATTTCGTAAGCCCTTTCTCGTTCCTAGCCTCTGATAGGTAAGCTGATGATACTCTCTTGTTGCAGGTATCTGGCGACGAGAGTAGTGTAAACGATTGGCACTGCTGCAGAATCTTTCTTGAGTGTGGTGATGTTGCTTGGCTTATTTATTTATTAGTCATATGTGGTTTTTAGATACTCAATTTTCCATGTGTGTGTTTGACTCTTATACTAGTGGCTCTGTGTATAGTTAATCTACTGCTGGTGCCTTCAGCGACTCTCAGGCTGGAGGTGTATTCAGCAATAAAACAACCAATGAGGCTCCACCAGTCTTTCCCCTCTAATTGTTACAGGTAGCTGGTGCAGCGAGAATAGTGAACAACAACCAAACTTTTCTTTTATATGGTAATGTTTTTTTGTGTCATCTATTCATTAGTCATATGTAGTTTCTAGGTGCTCAACTCTCCTCGCTTGTCTCCCAGATCAGTGGCTGATCTGTTCATGTGTTTGTTCATCCCTACTGTGAGGCAGTCCTTGAGATTGAGACACACATGACTGTCATCCTAGGAGTAGTGCCCGGCCTGGGCCATCCAGCCTCATTTTGCAGCTTCTCCAGCTCTATCAGTGATCTTCAAGTGTTAGTGCTTTAGAATGTGAGAGGGTAGCTAATTAGGAATTGGGGAATATCATAAAAGTGCTGTGTGTGTGGTTAGATGCGATACGGGTAGGCAGTTGTCGCTGGTCATATTAGATCATCTAGTTAATTTCTGAGTTTAGTCAGGGTATACGAACTCATTTCAGGATATTTGTTGTTTTAAAATACATCCTTATGTATTTCACAGATTTTTACTAAGTGAGACTTGCCTATTTAATAGTTTTCCAGCACACTGTAAAACTGACAAAGTCAACATTGCATTCTTTACATGGAACTTTACTATATTACAAAATCTATAAGACATATATTACACTAGTTTTTTTTTGCGTAATATAATATTGCTTTAACATGTATTTTTATAATATTAGACAATTTTGATTCTTTTAGTTCAATCGCTTAGGTTCTGTGAACATAATTAACAGGTTAAGTTGTGTAATTTTATATGAAATTTCTATTTGTTATCAAAACAGTAAATAACATAATTATAGATTTTTAACAACCGAATTTTTAAACATTTTTCCAATATTGATTTTACTACATACTACGTTCTCTAGATCATTGACAAGAAATTGTAAGTTTTGACAGCTTTTATGTAACAGTTTTTGTTAGTTATTGTTTTAGTTTTTTTATAGGTATTTAAACGATATCTATATCCTTTGTATTTAAGAGTTCTATTGGAAATCAATTCTTTGTACGATAAGCAAAAATCGTCTATTTTATGTATATTTTGGCATTTAAAATCGTTTTTATAAGCTTAACTCGTCAGGAATTGATTTTACAAATGGTAAAGAGGAAAAAGTTTTATTTCAATGTTATCTACAACTTTTGTATTTAACATTTTTATGTAAAATCAAATCCTGTCAAGTTACAGCCGAAAATCGTCCATTTCATGTATGTTTTAGCGTTTAAAATCGTTTTTATAAGCTTAACTCGTCAGGAATTGATTTTAGACAAAAATGCTAAAGAAGAAAAAGTTTTATTTCAATGTTATCTACAACTTTTGTATTTAACATTTTTGTGTAAAATCAAATTCTGTCAAGTTACAGCCGAAAATCGTCCATGTTTTAACTTTTTTCGCAGTTATCTTAGGCAAATATTGCTCGTAGAGAAAAGTGTACAACAGAAAAAATGTGTATTTTAATTAGTTTTAGCAGATAAACTGATACATATTAGCTTAAAATTAATTTTTCTATATATAAGGCTTGAAAATCGATTTTTTGCAATTTATCTTTGTGCCCGCATTTTGAAAATTTTTGATCGATCTTTCTCGTTAGAGAACCAACACTTAGGTATAATTAGAGGAGTGTTTTCCCGCAATCCCGATGAAATCGGTCGAAAATTCGCTGAGATAATCCATAAATTTGATTACATACGAACGTACATACATACATACATCATAGAAAACGCTCAAAATGAACTATTTCTGGGAGGAAAATAGTTTTTATACAGTAAAT